>JAFBJZ010000488.1:0-14853 GCA_016785225.1 Psettodes erumei
CCCACCAGTGGGGATGGGCTGTCTCGGGTCGTGTAGAGGAGCGACTTCTCTGTTCCACAGGTGTGCTGGTCGACCTTCACGTCTGCCCCGTCGCCTCAACAGCAGCTCATGATACTCGGTCCAGTTTCTGCAGAGCTGAACCTTGAAGGAATGTGACGCCCTTCAAAATGTACTTCTTTTACATGACTTAATAATGAACTTTCCCCGTTCATATAATAAATTGAAGATGTTTCTCCTCAGCTGTTACAAACCTCCTTGTCTTTGTTGACATCTCGCCGCCACCTGCGCTCGTCCTCCTCCCTCCTCTGCTCCTTTGAGGATGTTGCCACTTTGTGCAGGTTTATTCTCTGCCTCCAGGGGGCGATGTCACAGACCCCCACAGCCAAAGCCCCGGGCAGCAGGGAGGGGTCTGGGGAGGCCAGGGGGCCGGCGGGGAGCTCCGCAGAGCCCAGGTTGGGGAAAAGGATGGACCTGAAATCCCAGCGGGAGGAACCAGAGGCGAGATTGTGAACCGATCCTTCGTCTCGAGTCCCCGAGGAAACCCGCCGTCCACCAGGTCCTTCCCCCGCCTCCGTCTGCTGGATCTGTGGTGATGGCAGAAGTCTGGACCTCCGTAGTTTCTGGAGAGGTTGTCGAGTGTGACTCGGGAAGTTTTCTATCATCCTCGCCTCCGTGGCTGCTTTCATTCTCCTCCATTCTCTCATTGGTGGATTCCTCCTGTGCGTCACTTTGACAACAGTGAAAACACAAAAGTTTGTAAGAAGACAGTCATTTATTATCTAAATATTTTAGTAAGCGCAGGTGAATCAGATCACAGGTTGAGCTGGAGTCAAACTAAATTCATCCCAGCGTGTGGACAGACTGTACAATAGCTACATCGGCCGATTTCAGAGTTGATCATTTAGCTTTTTGGTCTCCAATAACTGAGCAAAGATTTTTACTGTGACGTGAATTCTCCATGCCATACTGGAAATGATAACACAGGAAAACAAAGTGAAGAGCTGTGTCCTGCAGACAGTAATATATATAATGAAAAGTGCTCTACAGATAAAGCTTGACTGATTGATCTGTTTCGCACAGGGCATCTGTTTACCTGGGTGTGGAGCTGCTGATGCTGCGCTTCCTCTTCAGTTGCCTCCCTGCTCTGTCACGTGACTGGGGAAGGTTCAGCTGCCTCGTGTAGGATGACGGCTCCAAACTGGAAGAAGCCAAAAAAAAGGTGAAACCAGCATTCAGTGGAAATCCTGGACCTCCACGGCAACACCATCCAAATGCTGAGGCTCTAAAGACCCACTTGCACAGGATTAGTAGCAAACTGCAGGTCTAACACAACCTGCCTGTATTTCTAATCACCTGGGATCGAACCTGTGCACCACGTAGCCGAGCCTCTTCAGATGCCCGAACACCTTTTGCGATGAAAAAGCGCCATTAGTCCCACTAACACTCCTCCTTCAGAACACACGCCGGACACGAGTTGTACCTGATACTGCCGCAGGCTCACTGTGTCTGAGGACAGAAACCTCTCGTAGCCGTCCTGAATGGACAGCGGCAAGTCCTGGTAGAACACCTGCAGGTTTCCCTGTTCACACATCCACACGACACTGATGCTCACAGACGTTATCGTTTGTTTACGTGCGCTACAGCAAGACTCCTTAACTGCTATTTCAAACAACACTGGATACATTTAAAAGAATATTGTGCTCCACGTCAGTGTAACACAAACCAACAGGTTTTTAAATGTGCCACTCACACACTCCATCAGGTAGAGGGCCTCTTCTGGGAGGAGGTACTGTTTGCCACTGGCAGAAAAGCCCATAGTCTGCCAGAACTTTCCCTGTGTAAAGAAATCCATATTAATGTTATCAAAAAAAAAAAGGTGTCAGCTTGTTAAAGGGGTGTGTGGCTGCAGGTTGCAGTACTCACAGCTGGTGACTGGAGCTCCACAATCTGCTCACCTGGAATCCACGTGGCCTTCACCAGGTTTCCTCTTTGGTAAAATGAAAACCATGGATCACGTGTCAGTGCGACACAACCCGACATTTGCTGTTTGCACACAGTTTGTTTTGTGATTGACTAAAAGGATGATGAAATCACAAAAAAGTTTTCTGGCTACCAGGAGAGCCGCATTTTTAAAAAAATACAACTGAACAGACAAACAGGCCCGACATGGTAGTACCTGATAAACCTGTAGCAGCTTGTTTTTATACGTACTGCAGAAAAGATATTTGGAGTGGTGTTTTTGTGTCACCTGGAGATGGTCAACTTTCTCTCTGCCACATTAATTTAGACTTTCTGCTGAAAACAAGCTGCCTGTGGAAACAGGGCCGGTGAGAGTCAAGAAACTAAATGTGCTGTGGAGCCTAATATGAGCTAAAAGATCACTGCGAGCGACTCCTCTCACCTGTCGTGCAGTCATTTGACTCGCTGTCTGTTCATGTTAAACTAATGAGCAGTCCAGCTTTAAGTCTATTTGCAACTTTTGATTAATCATGGTGCTCATTTAGTCACTTATTTTTATGATAATACGTTCTGATAATACAGCTGCACTGATCAGGGGATCATCCACTCACAGCCTCTCCACCCTCTCCTCCGATATCAGGCTCCAGTGCTCCTTCAGACTCTGCTCGAGCCGATGCCTTTGCTCGTCCGAGTTATCGGGGAAGAAGTCCTTCTGTCCTCGGACCGGGATCTTGTGACTCCTGGACCGGGCCACGAACAGCTCAGACGGACTGGAAGTTAAAAAGAGATGACAACGCTCTGATCCAGACACTTAACATCCAAATGTTTGATTGATGGATAAAAGGCAAAACACATAAATATTAACATGACTTTTTAAAAAGATAGCTTCATAGAGTCAGCACAGTGGCGGTTCAGGTTGCAAACACATAGATAAAGTAAAAGTAAAATTGATTGTCCTTTCGTGGAATATTTGCATTCACAAGAAATGAAATTTCGTTGCTCACTAGTTTATAACAGTGCACAAAGAAACAGAATAACTTAATACAACCAAACGATAAAAGGAGCTTTAAACAAGAGAAATAAGACAGCATTTAAAAGTGTGTCAGCACGTGGTAACAAAGGAAAGAAAAAAAATCAATCTTAGTTACGGATGTCCAAGAGAAACTGTTGATCAACACACACTCTCTCTCTCTCTCTCTCTCTTTTCACGTCTCGGACTCTCAAAGCGTCACAAAACACAGTCTCAGCTCGGTCGCGAGTTATTACTGCTGCTTCTGCTATTATTGCTGATGTTGCTGTTATTATTACAGGCGCATCATTTCCTCTCTCCCAGAACACACAGCAGAGGGCGACAGGTAGAAACATTGTGTGGGTAACTTCATATTATTCTCACTACACCTCCGCAGCTACTTTGTGCGTTTGTTCACAACTTTCTTTTCCATTCGCGAGGATATAACAGCGGTCCATAACTTAGTGAACAGTTACATGGAAGCTGTCCCAACATGTGCACAGGGCAGCAACAGCTCCGACGACGGAGAAAATGTGAGCAAAACAGCCGCCGAGTCAGAAAGACAGAGCAGCTATCGCTGGTCGTCTTTAGATTAAACAAAATTTCGCTCATTTGGACGACGACGCACCTTAACACTTCACTGTAGACGCTGTCTGCGGCGCCTGTCTTGTTTTGGTCCGCCATGTTGGCTCCCAGTCCTCCGCCCTCGCCGCAGCAGTCCTCCTCTGGGTCCTACTGCCCGCCAGGTTCAGTAGAAATGAAAAGCAGTTCCACTGGATGCCAGCAGGGGGAGTAAAGCGCACTGCGCTGTTTCTGGAGTCTCCACGCTCCCACCTGCCTGCCTTTCCCCAAGTACAATCACCTGTTCCCCTGTTCTCTCTGGCAGGTTGGCTTTGTGCGACGTAAATTAGCGTTGCTGGCCTGTGTTGATGTGAACTGTGTCCTTACTGATATAGATTACGGATCTGCTGCCTGAGTCATGCTCCTCGGTCTGTCTTCCAGGAATCGTGACACAGGGGAGAATACACTGTAGTAAATTTGCATATTGTTTGTTGTTGGTTGAGTAAATTTGATTTGGTGTTAACGCTTATGCTGTGCTCATGTGCCTGCTCTGTAGAGTGCTTCTTTTGCACATTCAGCTTTGTGTTTCTGGAAATGATTTGCCTTCAAACTGTCAAACTGATGCACTGACTTAACATGAACATAATCCCAAAACAACGAAAATAAGAGATTAGACAAATGAACACGGTGCATGTGTATGTGTGTCTGAGTCTCCACAGCACAGAATTGGCATGTCATTACGTTGTGATAGTAAACACGATGCAAAGTTTAGAACAAGAAATACCCAAAAATGAATAGGTGGAAATGAACAAGATTCATGTGTGTGCATCTGCACAGCACATGAGGGACATGTCATCACAGTTTGCTTTGTACAAATTAATCCTCTTACTTTCCCCCAAGCAGCAACACACACATACACACACAGACACACACACTCCCTCACAGCAGCTATAGTGGCTAGGATCGTTGGCATGTGCTGTCTCCGTTGTATATGCCACACCACAAGTGCCTTCCCCAGCTCCTCAAGGAAGATGCACCACTTGTACAGCTTTGACACGTTCAACTCAGGAAAGATCTCCCTCCAAATGACAAATGCGTGGCAGGCTGATAAATCAATCATGTTGTAAAAGGTGACCAGCGTCCAGCACGTAGTGATTCGCTTGGTGCTGTAGGACACCGTGACTTTGTCCAAATTGTCCACCCTGCATTTGTTGGCACTGTAGTCTTGGATTGTACCTGGCTTCAGGTCCTCTGGTGGGTTGATTGCAGCATTTTTGTGTAGTGCAAGAAAGCACAAAATGAATCTTTTTGGGGCAATGGGGATGTCATGTGTGCATCTAAGGCAAACATGAGGGAAATGTCATCACAGTTTGCTTTGTACAAATTAATTTAGCAAATTTCACACAGGTCATGCTCATCTTGACATGAAGCCATTTTGAAATATTTATTATTTTCACAGGTAAAGTAAGGCAGCGCTGGGCTTGTAATGACAGAGCTCTAGTAGGATCTCAGTCAGACCAGGCTCTGATTTTTGTAAATGATTCACATTTATCTTCTTGGCCTGGGCCTGCGACCCAATTACAGTTATGAACTAGACAGGTCAACGAATGTAATTTGCCAGTTACCAGAAAAGTGGTCAGGTCAACAACTGTCCACACCATGTGATGTGTTAAACAACATATGTGGGTGTTGTTTTGGCTACTGTGACAAACCTAACTGATAGAATAGAGAAGTTTCATCTGCCCCTGGTATGAAAACCAATTCTAAGCAGTCACGTTATCTTATAGTTCTAGACTATACAAGGACACACATTGCATGGTATGCACTCAGTGGAAAAATACAAACCATGAACATAGGTTCAGTGGAAAAATACAGAGAAAGAATACATTATATCATTTGAAACAATGCAAATTGTAACAGTTATGTGAGACCATGTGCCATGTCCAGCACAGTCTTCAATATCAAAGCACTGTCTTAAACCTCAACACCACACAGTGCCACATCCAGAAGTTCTCCGATGACACGGTCATTGCCGGCTGTGTTTCTGAGGGGAACGATGTGGAATACAGGACTGTCATCAGGGACTTTGTCAGCTGGAGTGAGCTCAACCAGCTTCAGCTCAACACCAGCAAGACAAAAGAGATGATAGTTAACTTCCAGAGGAAAGCATCCCCATTAACGCCAGTAAACATCCAGGGATCGGACATAGAGGTAGTGGAAAGCTACAAATTCCTGGGTGTTCACCTTAACAATAGACTGGACTGGACTGAAAACACCCAAGCCCTCTACAAGAAGGGCCAGAGTCGCCTCCACCTGCTGAGGAGACTGAGGTCTTTCAGGGTGGGCAGGACCCTCTTAAGGACATTCTATGACTCTGTGGTGGCCTCAGCCATTTTCTTTGCTGTGGCCTGCTGGAGAGGAGGCAGCACGGACAGAGACAGGAGCAGGCTCAATAGACTGATCAGGAGAGCGAGCTCTGTCCTGGACTGTACCCTGGACTCTGTAGAGGAAGTGGGGGAGAGAAGGATGTTAGCTAAGCTGACATCCATCATGGACAAACCTCTCACCCCCTACATGGGTAGGTGGGGTCCCTGAACAGCTCCTTCAGCAGTAGACTGTTACACCCACGGTGTAAGAAGGAGAGGTTCCGCAGGTCCTTCATCCCAACCGCTGTCAGGCTCTACAACACATGCACCACCTGAAATCTGTTGTAGGAACTGTGGTCACATTAGCATACATTCATACTATCAATATTATTTATATCAATGCTCATTACTTTTTTTCCCTTTAACATTGTCATATAATATATCAGTCTTATAATTTATTGTCCGTTAAATTTTGCTTTTTACAATTGTTGTACAATTGTCTTTTGTTTCTCTCTCTGCATGCTCACTATGTCTTTCGTTTATTTATTTTTCACCTTTTCTCTGCTGCTGTAATATGTGAATTTCCCCGTTGTGGGATTAATAAAGTTAATCTAATCTAATCTAAAGGCAAACCGATCCAAAAAGTCAGCAGACAGAGGGAATCCACAAGTCAGAAATCAAACAACTCTGATCAGAGTTCAACGAATTGATTGATTTTCTTTATACAGTATTTGTATATCTTGATCGTCGACTGAATAGCTTTGAACAAAGGGATTAATTGATTAATCACAAAATATTTGTTAGATAATTTGATAATATCATTTGTGTGTTGAATAAAAAGTGTAAAATGCAGTGAGGTCTGTACTGTACCAGAAGCATATGTTTCCTTATTAATAAATATTGTATGGAAACAGAGGGAGGAGGGAAATGGATGCCAGATACATAATGTTTACAGCAGGTCTCTTTCCAGAGATTAGTAAGGTATCCTCTTATTGACAAAATAATTTATATTTAAGCAACCCAACACATCTCTCTGGCTAAAGACTGAAGTGAGTTTTAAAAAGTCTGGGCCATTGACCAGGTTATTGTTGAGTCACTGATTGACTTATTGCCTTTTCCACATGCTAGGACACGACAACACATTCTTCATTTAAATTCTTTAAAACACAAATTGCATTTGTGTGAAACCAAGAATCCAATTTATTTACAATATCTAGATAAATAGATTGAGAGGATAAAATAATAATAATAAAAAAAGATACAGGCTCACACAAGTAGGAGTATTAAAGAAGGTTGAAACTTTCAGTGATGATCTGTATCTGCCGGACTGACAGATCCTGTCTCACAGGCAGCGTCCTCATAAAGACCCTGGTGTTCCAGACTGAGACAAGTTACAGTTATGTGGAGCTGAACCCTCTGAAGCCCATGAGCCTGACTGCCTTCACTCTGTGCATGCGAGTGGCCACCGAGCTCAGCGGGGAGCGGGAGGTCATCCTGTTTGCGTACCGGACCGGAGACTATGATGAGCTGAACGTGTGGCGGGAGGTGGACGGCAGGTAGGATGTCTGAATATCAGAACACACTGTTCCTGATGCAGTCCAGGATCATCACCCTGAAGACCACTACTGCTCCACTGCTACTACTAACAACTACTCCTGCTACTCTCACACAGACACACACACACACACACACACACACACACACACACACACACACACACACACACACACACACACACACAATCACTGTCCCTGCAGTGGCTGGGGTCTGTTACAAGCAATGTTACCACGATGAGTAATAGATACTAATTCAGCCTACTAGTGGGCAAGCTATATTACTACAACCTCTACTGCAAACAATATTTCCATTACAATCAATACTACTACTACGAATTAAAAGAAGATTATCTATTATAAGAATAAATATCTGGTTACATTACAAACTGCTTTGACTACTACTGCTACTACTGCTACTACTACTACTACTACTACTACGAGAACATGGAATACTATTACAGACTGTAAGTTAATGTTGCTAGTACTACTTCTATTACTACTAGTACATATACAATACTATACTACAATGAACAGTTTACATTACCACACAGTCAGCATTATAACTACTACTACTACTACTACTACTATGTTAATCTAACACCTACCAGGATCCATATTTCATTTACTGTATTTAGATTTTCTGCTGTTAAACGCTCTGAAACTCTGATTTGAAAGATGCACACAAATGAAATTTTATGTCTGTGTGTTCAGACTGTCCTTTTACCTGAGTGGAAATGGCGTCTTCTTCCATGTCCCTGAGCTTGGGGCCCTGGAGACACACCTGTGCGTCACTTGGGATTCTGCTTCAGGTGCAGCTGCCCTCTTCATGAACGGGAGAAAAAGCCTGACCAAAATCTACAAAAAGGGTCACATCATCCGCCCCAGGGGCAAAGTCATCATTGGACAGGATCCAGACAGCTACCTGGGTGATTTTGATGCCAAACAGAGTTTCATCGGGGAGATCTCTGACATCAACATGTGGGACTATGTCCTCCCACCCAGCAGCATCCAAGACCTGTACTCTGGTAAGAGGGTGCAGAGGGGAAACATCTTCGACTGGGAAAACACAGAGCTAAGAATCCAAGGGAGGTGGAGGTTATTACACGGGAGCTGTAAATTTAAATTTCATTATAACCACTATGAAACATATGAAGAAGGAGATCTCTTGATCAAATGTAATTCTGTGAGCAATGTCACTGCAGTTAATGGTATAAACTCATTTCATAGTTCAATTCAAGTCTTTTCAGTAAAACCTTACATCGACAAGGACAAATCGAAGCAGTAGTTTCAGCATCATATGACTTCAGCTACAAATATATCTATGAAGTATATATGTCATGATTGTACTGTTTACAAAGAGTCAAACAGGTAAATGAAGGCGTTTTGAAAAGCAGCTTTAAAACTGTCTTGTAATGTGTGAAAAACATTATCTTACCCATGGTGAAGATGAACCCTTTTAGTCGCTTGAGGTGATTCTGTATCTGTATTCTGTATCAAGCACAAAAATTACATCTGCTCCACTGATTTTGACAATTAAATGGCTATCAACAAATGTATTTTCTCTTGTTTTGGGGACAAAGAGTTGTCACACTTCTGATTGCAAAAGGGGATGTTCACAAGTCAGCCCAGGTAAATGCCCCTCACCCCCACCCCCAAGCACATGCACACACACTCACACACTGAGGCCTTTACAAAGAGACTTTACAAAGTGTCTCCTGCTGCCCGATGGGCCAATCACGCTGTGTCTGAGAGCACCAAGGCTGTCACCAAGTACACCACCCACATGCTCCACATCCACACGAGTAAAACGGCATGCACTGTTCATTTAATGTAGTGATGTAAGTTAAAATACATTACTGCAGACTTTGATACAGTTTTAATGAACTAACCACAATGGAAGCACGGAGTTAAGTTGTGTTTATTTAAAGCATTCAGTTAGTGTTATTGTCTAACAAAACTAAAAAAATAAAATAAAATAAAACTGTTAATCTTTTCTCACAAACATGGTCTAAAAACACAGACTTTTACTCATTCAAGACAGAATTATATTTGTCCATGGGCTACATGTATATATTCCATATCTTTACAGTGCGTCCATGAGAGGAGTCAGAGGTGCAGAACATGGAGTTTATCCTGTTTCCCCTTCTGGAAATCAGAAAGAACTTGTTTGACGACCATGTGACTGTCAGTCACTGTTTGAGGACCATGGTACATCTGATCTTCCATAACGTCACACACTATCGTGTATATTTGTCAGACCGGCTGTTGAACTGATATTTTATATATTGACTTCGGTGCTCACTGTGGGGAGACTCGGGGCCGGTATGTGGTGGTTGTGCTTGTTTTCTTTCCTGTCAGTTTAATGTGTTGAGAACTATGAAGCCAGATAATATTATTTCTTCCTGATGTGTGTCCATGAAAGAGAAATGATTTATATAACGTAATGTTTTACTGAACCTTTGTTTCACTGTGACCCCTTTATCGATTTACTGTAATTTGGAGAATAGAGGAAGTTAGCAGTTTTTAGCATTATGCTAGCGCATTATTCCATACATACGTCATACGTCACGTTCCTCCTGCTGTAAATAGTAACATACTGTCACACTGTCACCAGTGACGCACTATTACATCTCTATGAGAGACGCTTTAATGTTTAAGTTTACGTTATAAAAGACAACCTGCAGTTAAACTGTTTACATGAAGCTACTTATGGTGACTCAAAGTGAATATGATGATAATTGTTTTATACAAACATATGTTGACTGTTTGTTGTATTGTTTACATCCCTCACACATCCACTCATCTATTCTGTCGTCTGTGACCTCTGCTGATGAAGACATGTTATTAAACTGTCTAAAATGTCTGGGTTTCTAAAACGTACCAGCAGTGTGATGTACTTGTTGTGTTTGTGTTCCCTCAGACTCTTGTCAGCACTGATTTAAAGTCATAAAAACCTGGACACTCGCTCCTCTGTCCTGTCATATTAGACTAATATGTATTTCTAAATGTTTCTATTTATATTCAGCATCCTCAGCATGATATTTTCACAGCTCTGATGGGAGCTCTGGATGAACTTCACAATAGACATGGGCGTTCAGCAGTGTGTTTGCTGTCAGCAGTATAAGTGAGTTTGTTACAAAGTGATCATCGGGAGGTGGTTGTTTTTACTTGGAGTCTGTGAACAAACATGTGGAGCAGCCGGGAAAGAGGTTTTGCTGGAGCTCTGGTGCATTTGAAATCATTTTATGAGAGAAATGAGTGGGAAAAGCCACGAAACATCGCTGGACACCGCGGTGAACGGGTGAGCTTTGGAGGCTGCACAAATAAAACGCAGAGAGTATCAGAGCTCTTCATGACTTGAATATGAAGAGAACTAAGTCCGCTATCGGCCCGTTTCACTGTCAGCCTTCACAACCTGTCCCACGGTGATTTTTGAGCGTTTTATCCGTGAAGAGAAAACACAAGTGTCCCGAAAGTCAGACTGCACACAGGAGCCCCGGCTGGACTGAGTCTCCACGGTTCTCATGCTGCGTTTAAGTACCACCCCCTGCTCGGACTTGTTCCACATATCGCTGTGTTACTCGATTCACTCTCGGGTTGTACATACGCTTAGTAGAAACGATGGCAGAAGAAGCTCCAGCTCCGGCCGCCGCCCCGGCTAAAGCGGCGAAGAAGAAGCCTTCCAAGCCCAGGAAGGCCGGTCCCAGCGTCGGTGAGCTGATCGTTAAAGCCGTGGCCGCGTCCAAGGAGCGGAACGGCGTGTCACTGGCCGCCCTGAAGAAGGCTCTGATGGCCGGCGGCTACGATGTGGAGAAGAACAAGCCCCGCGTCAAGACCGCCATCAAGAACCTTGTGGCTAAGGGGACCCTGGTCCAGACCAAGGGAACCGGAGCGTCCGGCTCATTCAAGATGAACAAGAAGGTTGAGAGCAAGGTGAAGAAGCCGGTGAAGAAGGCTGCTGCTCCCAAAGTGAAGAAGCCCGCGGCGAAGAAACCCGCAGCGGCCAAAAAGCCCAAAGCAGCGGCAGCCAAGAAGGCAGCAGCTGTCAAGAAATCCCCGAAAAAGGCCAAGAAACCCGTAGCGGCCAAGAAGACCACCAAGAGTCCCAAGAAGGCCACCAAGAGCCCCAAGAAGGTGGCCGCCAAGAGTCCCAAGAAGGTGGTGAAGAAAGCGGCTGCGGCCAAGAAAGCCCCCGCTAAGAAGGCAGCCAAGCCCAAGGTGAAGAAGACTGCAGCCAAGAAGAAGTGAGCGAAGAACTTTCTCACATGAAACCACTTACCAAAGGCTCTTTTAAGAGCCACACACATCTGTCAGCAAAGAGCCGTTTCCTCATTACTTATTACTAATACTAGAAAGTCAACAGTTAAAGTAGCTGTTGTGTATGGGGAGAATCAGTCACTGTCGAGGCTACTCGGTAATAAAAATAGCATGTTTCGGTAGTAATTCATGAAGGCATTAAAATTATTATTATTATTATTATTATTATTATCATTATCAGGATCAACATAATCAATAAATAATGCGTGTGCAATAGTGCCATGGTATATAAAACAACTGAGTGCCCACGTACATTGTACAATTAGGCTTACGGATATTGCCGTAATTCCAAAACGTTTACACCCACAATTAGTTAAACATTGAACCTTCATTCTTTTTCTGACGTCAAACTGTTACTTCATACAGTACTTTTACTTTTACTCTTGCTACTTACGTTTACTCTTGCTCATTACTAACACTGAACAGTCAACAATCACAAGTAACTGTTGTGTATGGGAAAAAACAGTCACTGTCGAGGCTGCTCAGGAATGAACGGTATTTTTTTTAAAAGTAGCATTTTGTTTTGGTAATATACAAAATGAAATGAAAATGCAATTGATTAATCAATCGAGATTGCCAACAGTAATCTTGATTACACTAAGTTTTTAAAATATAGAATATTGTTATGTTCAAGAATTATCAGGAACAATATAATCAACAAATAATGCGTATGCATTTGCAAACAAAACAAAAAAAGAAATATTGCCATTGTATATAAAACAATGACGAAGGAGTGCCAACGTACATTGTACATTTAGGTTTAGGTACAGATATCACTAAGTCCAAAACGTTCAGCGTCAGACGTGAAATATTGAACCTTCTTTTTCAGACGTCAAACTGTTATGGAGGGGGGGGGAGACTGAGTACAGGGACGTGGTCGACCATTTTGTGAAGTGGTGTGGGGAGAACCACCTGCAGCTCAACGTGGCGAAGACAAGGGAGATGGTGGTGGACTTCAGGAGGAACAAGCCCGTGCCCTCTCCTGTCAGCATCAGTGGGACGGATGTGGATCGTGTGGACTCATACAAGTACCTGGGTGTTATACTCAACAATAATCTAGACTGGACCACCAACACAGAGCCCATCTACAAGAAGGGCCTGAGCCGGCTTTACTTCCTGAGGAGGCTCAGGTCCTTTCATGTCTGCAACAAGATGCTGCAGATGTTTTATCAGTCTGTTGTGGCGAGCACCATCTTCTTTGCTGCGGTGTCCTGGGGTGCGGGCATCAAGGCAAAGGACGCCAACAAACTGAACAAACTGATCAGGAAGGCAGGGTCTGTTGTTGGTTCCAAACTTGTCACCCTGGAGGAGGTGGTGGAGGACAGGATGCTAGCAAAACTGCTGGCAATCATGGACAATCCCTCTCACCCCCTCTACAAAACACTAGACAAGCTAAAGAGCAGCTTCAGCAACAGACTCATTCAAATCCGCTGCTCTAAGGAACGATACAGGAAATCGTTCCTACCACGTGCAATAAAACTATACAACTCATCAGCCTCCGTCAAAAACACAAACACACACATGTACTAAATCTATCACCATTTGCATCCTTCACTGCTTTGCCACATAGTTGATACTACTGTCACTATTATTATATATTAGTATGTATATTATTATTATATATTATTATACACTATCCTTTTATATAGTATATTATATTATTATTATTATACTATTGCTACCATGTTACTGCTACTATTATTGTATATCAGATATTATATTATTACTTTATTACTAAAGTAACATAACCCTCATACCATCTGTATTATTAATATCATCTTGCTGCTGCACTTTAATTACATATTGATCCTGAGTGTACTGTTTCTCAAGTGCCCTTATCCCATTCTGTATTCTATTTTTACTCTAGACAATTTTTATTCTATTTTTCTACCCCAGTGTTCTATGTCATTGTATTCTACTGTATTTTAATGTACCAGATTGCTGCTATGACCACATGATTTCCCTTCAGGGATGAATATAGGAAACCATCTATCTATCTATCTTATTTCATGCAGCCGCATATGTATTGTAAATAAAAACATTATATTCAGACTACGTCTTTCATTTCTCGTACACCAGTTTGAGTCATGGGGAATTGTCTCTTCTTCAGAAATCAGTGAGTGGCTCTTAAAAGAGCCTTTGTGTTTGGAGCTTGGCACCAGCAGATTTACTTGGACTTGACGGCCTTCTCGGTCTTCTTGGGCAGTAGAACAGCCTGGATGTTGGGCAGCACGCCGCCCTGAGCGATGGTCACTCCACCCAGGAGTTTGTTGAGCTCCTCGTCGTTGCGCACGGCCAGCTGCAGGTGACGCGGGATGATACGAGTCTTCTTGTTGTCGCGGGCAGCGTTTCCAGCCAACTCCAGGATCTCAGCGGTCAGATACTCCAGCACAGCCGCCAGATAGACGGGGGCGCCGGCACCCACACGCTCGGCATAGTTGCCTTTGCGCAGAAGCCTGTGAACACGGCCGACTGGGAACTGGAGTCCAGCGCGGGATGAGCGGGTCTTTGCCTTCGCTCTGGCTTTGCCACCGGTTTTGCCTCGTCCGCTCATGTTTCTAAGAGAATGTTTGTCTCAACAGTGGGAACTGATCAACTGATGAAGAGAGAACTAAAAACCTCCGTTATATGGCCGCGGAGAGAGCGGGACGGTTCCTGCCAGACCAACCAGAAAAGAGGCTCCCAGCAGAGCAGCAGAGCGGGCATTTTCAAAGCTCGTTCCGCCAATAAGCTGCGGATAATCGGGCGGTGGGTCGCTCCTCTGGGCGGTGCTGAGCGCCAGGAGCAGCCCCTCACCAATCAGGACCCGGATGTCTGCAGCTGCGTCACCGCTTCGCAGCCGGTCCCACCGTTTAAGAGCAGAGTGCCGCATGTCTTCGCTACACTTTTCTTCTTTACAGAGAAAGCAGTAAGATGGCAAGAACCAAGCAGACCGCTCGCAAATCCACCGGAGGCAAAGCCCCCAGAAAGCAGCTGGCCACCAAGGCTGCGCGTAAGAGCGCCCCGGCCACTGGCGGCGTGAAGAAGCCTCACCGTTACAGGCCCGGTACCGTGGCTCTGAGAGAGATCCGTCGCTACCAGAAAT
>JAFBJZ010000457.1:1800000-2048046 GCA_016785225.1 Psettodes erumei
TTCATGCATGCACTTCCGTTGGTGTGCGTTTTTCAACATCACCACATTGCTGCTTTTGTACACAGTCTCTCATCTGCATTATGAGTAATCTATGGTAGTTAATTGAGCCCAGAGGCAGTTGGTTTCAATGAAGGCTCCTGTGCTTTTCTGGCAAAAACAGGAGAAAAAGAGCTCTCTGGAGAAGGCAGCTCTCTGTCGAGAGGCAAACAGAGCAGAACTCCTACCGTGTTCATTAGTTGTCATTGATCAGTGATTCAGTCACTGTGCAGCTCCTACCACAGCTCGTCTATTAACAGTTTCCTTTCCTAAGAATTAATATAAAGGTAAGGAAGTGAAGCCAGCACAGCATTTCCCTTGACACATTTTATTTCTCACTGCACTATTTTGATGTGGATGGACATTTGCCGAGGTTTTCAACAGTATGCAGAGATTGCTATATGCAGCACACTTGTCCATTCCACACTTTTGTGATATCAATATGAGCGACTGTATTCGGTTATTGGTTTCCCTCAGAGTTTATCATCACTGCAACCTATTCCATCACAGGCGATGTACTGTAGAATGAGGCTGCGAGGTATAAAAAATGCTGATAAATGGCTGAGACAAAGGCATAAATAATACAGAGAACAGAGATAGCGGAATAGTGAGTCAAATACCATTTTCAAGACACCCCATGCCTCTCTGGAAAGAGTGTCATTGCAAGTGTCCTGTCTGACATCATCAGTGTCTGCCAGGCCTCACCTGTCTCATACAGCAGAGAGGAATTGGAAAAGTTCCCCTCTGTCTCTCCTAGTATTTCACTTCTCTTCCCACCCTCTAGAAAAGAATCAGAAATCCGAGAACTCACATCCCATCTCCTACACCTGGCAGCAGCAAGTTCTCAAATACACTTAGACCAGTTTTCTCCTTTCAAACTTCACTCTACTTTACCCCCTTTTATCTCTTCCCTTTCCTTTGAGAAAGGACTCCCTATACGCAGTCTGTCTAACAGTGTAAACCCTAAGCTATTACTGCAAAAAAGTATAACAATGAGATATATTCTTAGCATGACAGTCCAGAGTTTAAGTGAATATATATAGGGGTGAATTAAATCAATATTTCACAGCTGCGCTGAAGGAGCTGGGAAAGTGCCATTATGTAGCACTAATTGCACCTATAGGGCCTATCTTAAAAAAAAAAAAATGTAATCTGTGCTCTCATTGGAATTCATCGAAAGTCTTCAGGTAGATGACCGGGTGGTCCATGCAGTTCCTCATTTCACTGAGTTTTTTTATTTTCTTCATGCCTGCCTTAGAAAATTTATTCTCTTCTGATTTGTAGCCATCTCTGGCTAGGCCAGAGTTCTGCACAACACTATTCATTATTGCCCCTTCACATATAAAAGGAAGCGAAAAAAAGACTTAAAGTCATTGTATATTATGAATCCAGGTCTTGCAATCCAATGCTGAATTTCACCTGGAAATTTGTATGGTTCCTCTCGAAAATGTTACACAATGTTACTTCAAAGATTCTATTTCAATGACAAATGAATCAGTTGTGCGATGCATTTAACATTCCTGCCCAAAGAACAATAACACTGATATTCAGCTTTTCTTGTTGAGTGTTGCTGGAGCCAGAATTATTCAGACACTCTGGTTGCACAACAATCTTTCTAATGGTAAAAATAAATAGGACATTTCAAAGGAAAAAGCTGAAGCATTACAACAGCCTTTGGAGCTTTTGTGGATTTTGACCCATATTTATGACAGTGGAGGTTGACCTTGCCACTATGGCTTGCATACAAAATATTATTGTTGACAGAAGAATGCAGGAAATACAACAGTGATTACCAGTCACCTTGAGGAAATTTGTTTGTGTGGTACATATGTCTAAGTTTCCACAACCACTTAGCTACCATAATGATCAGTAGGTAACTCTTGTGGTAACACACAGTATGCCTGGGCCACTACCGATGGCAACAGTAAAAGTTCGAGTGGATAAACAAGTCACGAATGAAAATGTGCATCGATAACATACAGGTTTATGGAAACAAAAAGCCCCCTGACTTTAAGCTGACTTAATTAAATGCAGAACCTTGCTTTATTAAAATAAGATATGCTGCACTCTGCATAAATGCATTAATCGATAGCAAAACTGCCACACAAATATTAGAATAATTGATCCAGGATGATTCAGCAGCGGAGAGGTCTTAGGGCTAGGGGACATTACCTAGCAATAACAGTCTCAGTGAAGGTCAGTGGATACTACAGTAATGACAAATGTCCTCTTTGTGACTCCTACTGGCCAGACTTTATTTTGGCTAGTTACAGGAAATTACTTTCTGCACCTTCCATCACCTTCAACTCACTCTGCGTGCTGCTGCGTTATAGCAATGACCAATCAATGTATAATAAAAACAAGGTGCAACTGAATAACCTTGTGATAAAAAGTACTCACATAACTGACACCATAATGCTGGTTAACAAATCAAGAGTTAGAGGCACAGTAAAGAGCAGATATAGTGAGGATCCATACTGTATGCTCATGTGAGATAGTAGTGATGTAGGTGTGACTCACAGTGGTGTGACAGAGCAGGATCATCCAGTTTATTTACTCTGCCCATACTGCGTGCGCACACACACCGATGTGGATGACAAATATACGCAGCATGTAAAATCTGGAATATATAGAATTCCAGTATAGGTTTCCCTGATTAGCACAATGAAGTCGGA
The DNA here is from genome assembly GCA_016785225.1 of Psettodes erumei. Lineage (NCBI taxonomy): Eukaryota > Metazoa > Chordata > Actinopteri > Pleuronectiformes > Psettodidae > Psettodes > Psettodes erumei. The sequence goes on from JAFBJZ010000457.1 coordinate 1,802,712, forward strand.
ATGGTTGGAAGGGTGAGAAATAGTCACAAACAGAGAAATTAATCAAATTGTGGCCCATTTTTCTGACAAAAGACAGACCAGCTACACCGTCCTGTTATCGCTCCAGCAGCAGTGACAAAAAACGTCAGTATGTGTCAAATCAAAATTGATGGAGTGCCTCTCAAATGTCTCCAGAAATATCACCATCCAATATCTATGTCACAATAAAAAGGAAAAGATATTTTTCTCCTTTGAACACAAAAATATCCTCTGCCTCTAACAATGTTGATTATTTCTTGGTTATTCCTGGACTATAGAGGTCCATGTGCTGGATGCATTGAGGGAGCTGGAGCCTGACACAGACTGGCCATGGATGAGTGAGAATAGGCCACTCCTGGGAGTGTCCCATTCCTTTCCCCAAGGGTCACAGGGTCTAACACTGCCAGCCCCCTGGCTCCAATCACTGTGGGAAATGTCTGCCTGCCTACCAATGTATCAGTGCTCCTGTTCTGGGTCCAGGTCACCCTGCTACGAAAGTGCAGGGTGAACATGGCATACAGTCAACCTTCAGTGTGAAGTGTGTTACTTGAAATAACACGCACCATCATCTTTATACTCACACAGTTTGGTTACCTACCAAACACTCAAACAGTGCATACAATGCTTCTGCAGCAACTGGAGACTGAAGAAGGGCTGATGAAAGATCAGCACAAGAATGATGCCCTACACCAGGTGATGATACTCAGGGTGTAACATAAGTGAAGACTCCTATGACGATATAAAGTATAAATAGGTTGCATCCAAAAGTATTGCTATCGTGGTCTCAGATAAACATATGGATGTCCTTTTTATGTCAACAGTGGGAGGAAATATTCAGGGAGTGGGATTTAGTGAAATCAAGAGTGAGAGGAAAGCATGACAGCATCTCTGGCAGGGCAATGATGGATGATGTGCCAATAGTATGCACAGATATAGCACCCAGTGTGGCATCCCTCCACCTGTGGTGCCATTTCTTTGGTATCTCCATGAATACAACTGTACTGATGGGGTTTTTCTCAGTCTGGTCACATCATTTCTTAAATTATGTAACAATTCCCCACATGTCCTACAGACCGAATCCAGTCACCAGTCTCTTTGTCCCCAGTTATAACACTCTTCCTTCAGTTCAAATCATGCAGGTCTGTGACAGCATCAGTAACCACAAACCAATGCAAGTCAACAAGTCATATCAACAACTCTCTAACAGGCTCTCTCCTCCTGTGCGAGCACAGGGAGTGGAACTGTCCTTGGTGCTGAAAGTCTATTCTATTCCTGTCACCCCAGATGAGGCTCTACAATACATTACATACAATATACTTTGTCTTTTGACTCAGAGATTTTCTTTTTAAGTAAGCACAAAGTATTTGTAGTATTAGATAGTGTATGTGCATGGTGCATAAAAGCATGCATATGCTATAAAGACTGCAGTTTGTGCTGTAACTCCAGGCATTTTTACATTTCACTGTATTACTATAGATTTTTTCTGCTGTTCTGAATGGAATCTGTTTTGTGGTTTTGGTGCATAATGTAACTCCATGTTTATGTACTGTATTTGTGTATTATGTTTATGTTCTGCTGAATTTAATACTAAGCTAATCCTGTGTCTTTATACTGAACCTACATCATATGTATGTTTTGTCTGATGAAGAGCCACTCATCCAACAGTACATACAACAGTACTTGTAAAAAAAGCACCTTGCATTTTGTGGAGAGTTCACCTCATGCTTTCAACCATGTTTCAATGCAGTGGGGTGACATAGACCTGGAAACTACAGCGATCCAGCTCTTCAAGTTCTGGTCGTAGCTGCAAGTCTGCTTTTCAACAAAAAAAGTTCAACTACCACTTGTGCCAATATTATTCAACAAAAAAAAGTTGCTAATGGTGTCAGCTTAGCCATTGCTGGGGCGTGTAGCTAGTTAGCATGATGGTGAGGGTGGCAAATCTGATTCACAGTCTGTTCTGAATAGTGCAGGCGTGGGTAATGGCAGCTTGCTTGTAAGCAGAGAATTTCTTTTTCTTCTCCTCTGGCTTTGCTTATAAATACATGTAATATTCAAGATGGGCCACAAAAAGCAGTGACACATTGCTTTAATGGTGCAAAATGATCCTATTAACCTCATTATGTAAGGCTTGTTGCAAACACCAAAATGGTTCGTCGGCAGCTCTTCACAAACTGAAACTGGCAGCTTGAAAAACCTCATGAGGATGACAATGACTATGCATAGTTTCTGACAAAAAGAAAAAGAAAGACATGCTGCATGACTCAAAGTTAAATGTTTACCATTAATCAGGCACTTACAGAGATTTGGGCCGGGCCAGGGAATTTATGTTTGCATGCCAAATAAATGAAATAGATTTATCATATCAGCCCGTGACCCTGTGATTACCGAAATCAAAATGTCAAGACTTCTCATATCCCTGACTGTCTGCTGAATTAATGCAGCCCAGCCTCATTACAGCAGCGCTTACCCATAGCCTCCAGAGACACTGTGTCCTCCAGAGCATTTCTGCTGAGAATACCAAGCAATTGTGATGACGAGAAAAAAAAGTGGCACCTGAGCAACTCATAAACACACAGATGTACTTGGAGACATACTGAAATCATACTCACCTTTTGTTTCTCCCGGCCTTAACTTTTTAGTGGTGTCATGGCTGAGGAAAAGAGGACAAACATGAATGAATACCTGAGCTCCAAATATTGCATTAACAGTGCAAGTACTGTAAGGTGGCCACGCTGGCAGCAACTGCCATGTTTGTTGGTTGATGGGCCAAAGCATTATCACAGGCTTTGTAGTCGTTATCCCATCCCCTCCTCCCTTCAGCATCCCTCCTCCTCCTTCTGCTCCATCTCGGTGCGCCAACCTTGCCATGGCTAACAGGAAGCAGAGGGCACAGCGCTTTATTTAATTAGTCACAGCAGCTGAGTGCTCATGTGGAACCAAACAGGGGAGGCAGATTGGGGTAGTGAGATGGATAGGCGCTCTCCCACTGGACCTTGGCTGTACGTAGATTACATGACAGCAGGGGGAAGGGGAGGGGGTGGTGACAGGAGGATGCGTGTACAGGGGATTCACCCCCCCCCCCAAAAAAAAGAGAAGATTCCTCCCCCCACTATTTACACCATTACTTTTGTCTAATATGCCAAACAGTGAGCAGTGGCACTGGCCTGTTGCTGTGATGCACAGCACTGAGTGATTTGACTGTTTTTATTAACTGTGACAACACTCATTATTCCAAATGATTTAGGAGGCGCTATTTTTCCTTTATCTCTTCTGTCAACGATCAGGTGGCCTTATCCTCACGGACCAGCAGATAACCTCTGATAGGTTGCGGAAGTTGCTCAGTGTGCAGCACATTCTTGATGAGTTCCTTCCCAAACTCAAGGCAAGGGAGGAAAAAAAAGGAGAGAAAAAAAGTTCCTCAAACAGCTGGCAGTTCTCTTTTGTAATACATAATAACTATTTCTCAGGCTGAAGATATGGAATATTTCAACATATCCAGAGAGCACAAGCACAGGAAATATCTATTTGTTCATAATTGGAGAGTTTAGTGCAGTGTGAGACCCGTATGATTTAAGCGATCGGATTTTTATTATCACACCAGTGTTACTTGGCCTTGAACAACAAAACAGCATCTCTCTGGCTTCACCCTTGGAGAAAACACACTAGTAAACATGCAGCTTACTCCATGGTGCTGAACCAGCAAGGACCATGGCTGCAGCGCTTAAATAATGTGTGCGCAAACACTAAGCAATGGTGTGCAGGGAGCTCTTTTAATTAGCACTCTTGAAGTTATTCTGTGACCCACATCTAATAATGAGGGCAACATGAATGTTCTATTTACATATGTTTAGTCAGTAATGTGTGACTGTTGGGAGAGCCCGGTGGCTGAGTATGTGGTGCCAGTGAAAGGGGAGGGCATGTCAAGCAGAGATGCCTGCGGCTGCTTTCCAGGGCCCTCTTAATCCAAATGGTAGCAGTGTTGAATGGTATGCCGGTGACCTGCAGGTCTCTTAAACTGGGTTATGTTATACGAATGCTGTATGCAACTTTTTAATAAGCCAATAAAAAACAGCCAATAAAAATATGTAATTCCAGGGAACATACAGCTGTACTCTCTATTAAAATCTTCACTCAATAACTGACTTAAGATGCTGCACTTTGATTCCCATGACAGACATAAGGTAAGCATTATATTCCCCATGCGTTAAGGTGTATTTTCATTGATTTGTGAATAACTCAATAGACAAGACAGAGGGGAGATATAATAAGCACAGAGGTGACTTTGACTCTGGTACAGCTGTCCTTGTTTCTGTCTGTCTGCTCAAGAGTCACCTTTACACAGCCTTAGCTCTTAAAATCAACACAATATATGATGAGCGACTGGGCCCTCCGTGGTGGACTCGACACGAAGGAGCCAAAAGACGGCGAAGGGCGGGACTTTCTCTCTGCTTTCATATTCCCTAACCATCCACCTTCTAAGGACCTTGTCTCAGTTAAGTAGGGTTAATAAACCCGTTTTTCAGCTCCGACTTCAGAGGGTGTGTCAAATCGTTCTTTCTGACGATTCTTTGTCTATGAAAGAACTGGGTCACTGACTCACACTCTCTTCCAGAGCTGTGTTGCTGAGGCCTGACGCCTTAGAGTCCAGGATTTAGGGAGACAGGGGCTAGTGCACACAAACTGAAGCCAACTTCTGAGAGGAAGGAAGCTGCGCTTGCGTGACTGCAGCCCCCTCTAAACAGCACATCACACTTGGGTTAAGACAGAAGGCAGCAAGAACTGTACACACCGCACATCTCTGCATGTGCATGTACATTAGTGCATTCAACAGTGCGGTGTGTGTGTCCCTATGCAGGGAGCTGCATGTGAGTATGTGTTTTGTGTGCGTGAAGGGGTTGCTGTTGGCTTAAGCACCTGCGAATGAATCCAGAATTTGAGCTCCACTGTTTGTTAAACATTATTTGCCTCTGCTGTTAAGGCAACAAAGGGATCCTATTCCATTGCAAATGAATGAGCCCAGGTCCCTAGTTATCACTGGTTATTGTTCCAATCAGGCTGGCTTTGAAAGGGGGAAGGCACACTCTCCTTTGGACCGTTCATTAAGATAACACACAAACGTGGCTCCCCATCATCCTGGGTTTATTAAAGTGGGGCTCATTTCAGCTCCTTTGTCTCACACAGGAACCTCTGCCTTTGTCAGCGCAATTGGAGCCAGATGGCAAAACAAAGCTGCCTGTCTGAAGTGCTTACTGAGTGATCTCCGAAGGCAGAGCCATTAGCTTGACTTCAGCAGCTCACTGCCCACAACGTCCACCTGGATCAGCCAGGTGCATGGACGACGGAGTGCGAGAGGGAGCGAGAGCAAGTTGCTGTCTTGTCACTGGAAAACTGGCCTACTGTGGTCTCCCGCTTCTGTTTTCCTTTGCCCAGCCCCTTTAGCGAAAGCTGAACTATTAAGCTTCGCTAGTTGTGGGTTGGCTGACCCCGTGCCTGGCTGCAAGGATCTCGATGAAACATTCATGAGAGAGGCATTAGAGAATAAAAGTCATTGTCCCCGTTCACTCAAACACTCTCTTTCACCTCTCAGCTTATTAAAATCACATGGAATTAACTTTGCTGTTCACAGAAAGGCTAAATAATTCAATCAGACTAAAGAAGGAGTCAAATGAATAACTCTAATGACAGTAACGCTTGAGGGAGGACTGCTCAGGACTGTGAGGGGTAGTCACTGAGCCTGGGCGGGCAGAAGAAGCTTGCTCTGCTTGCTAATGATGAAATTAATTCTGTACTCATAAGGTCAAATTCATACGAGGTAAAATATCACATCGCTCTCGTCACAGGAAAATAAGCACACAGCCAAGTATTTTGTCCCGGTTCACTGGCACTCTTGGAAAGCAAAAGATGAGTATTGAGCATAACCAAGGACTTCTTTCAAATGAAAAGATATAGAAAGTCTATCATTTGTATCTGAATAGGTATTGAAGGAACAGTTCAACATTTAGGGAAATATGCTCATTTGCTTTTAAATATAAAACAATATAGTTATATAGATTTAGGACAAAGAGCTGAAGTGGCGGGGAACAGTTCATCGAAGAAGATCATTTGAGTGCAGGGGCATGAGAACACTACTGTTGGCATTTTGTGGAACTTGGAACTTGTGGAACTCGTTCCCATTAAATTTATAGACAAGATAGATTTTACAGTTACAGCTGTAGCTCTGGGGGAAATGTATAATGTAAAACAGCTTGTTGGCATCTCTAAATTAGTGCGTCTGTCTCCGTCTGTCTGCCTTAGACACTTACACACACACACACACATATAGTCAAAGCGTTATGCCACTGGGTTGCTGTGTTAAATAGGTTGGATTCGGTGCCTGAAGCTGGTCTCATTTCTCATGTGCGCTCTTGCTTCATCAGTGTTCACTCACACTTTAGTAAACAAACTTAACATTCAGGTACTTGCTCTGTTGGGTCCCTACCATCCTGCCACTTAGACTTCTTTTGAAATGCCGCCAGACAAATCTGTGGCCGATTCTAGTGTTATCTTGTGTTTTTACCTCTGCAAACGAGGTCGCGTTCATGCCCGTTTATCTGTTCCTGTCAGCAGGATAACGCATTAAAGTCCTGAATTTACATTATTTTCACCGATGAAGTGACAGGGCATTGGCCAGGGAATAACATGTTCAATTTTGGTGTTGATCCAGAGAAAAGGGCTGGATCCATGAATTTGCATAATTTTTTTTAGCATTGGGGGCATTTTTGAACTTTTTTCTCAATTTCTCAGGAAATAATGGATAAAATGGATCTTCATGTAAAACAATAGAAAACATTCATGATGTTGGGACCAGTGAGTTTGGACAATTTTGCAGATCCAGATAATAATGCAGATCTGAGGGGCATGTCGGATTGTTTATTCCTTGGTGCAGAGTGCCCTTCTAAGTTGCAACTTGGGTGTTTTTGAGCAGTAAATAAAGTAACTTATATATTATAATCTATATAAAGTAATCCCCACCCTAAAAAACAATTCTCGACCGTGGTTCCAATGAGCTTTAGCAGGAGAAAAGAATTAATTGGTTTGTTTACAGGCTGAGTCTGCTAGGGCTACCCACTTGATACAGTGCTACCTTTTTTTCTAATAGTTTTCAGTGGATAAAATGTTCTGATGCTGGTGTCTGACTGTGTTTATAGCTCTGCGTAATTACAGTGCTCAGACTGCTGAATGCACAAGATGAAACATATTTCAATATATCAGTTTTATCGGATCAGGATGTAAAACCTTAACAGGAGGACTTTCAAATGCTGCCGTTTACTGATCACCGTTTGCTAGCTAAAAAACATACAGCATGTCCCTCATGCAGGCAGTAGCTTGACCAGGTGTGGGTGGGCTGACCTGTCTTTGACTCCTCTTCCTCCAGCTCCTTGGCCTCTTCAGCTGTGGAAAGACAGAGCAGCCATTATCAGTGGGAGCTGCAGTACAAAGGCAGCCACACAATAGTCACTTCATCACGGGCCCATGGTGAGTCGCATCCTTCACAGCTCAAAGGACAGGCTGTGATGAGAGAGCCTATATGACGACGAAGCTCTGCCCGATGGTACCCCCGCCACATCACACACGCTTTCTCACACACACACACACACACACACACACACATATACACACGCAGAGCCATACGCACCCCTTAACCTCCTATCCAGCCCTTTCACAATGACAGTAATCACATTAGGCTTTAGCCGCCGGCTCTCTGAAAACCCACTGTCAACAGAGTTATGGAGGCAACCCAGTGACGGCTGTCACACTTACATGCACGTGTGCAGCACGCACACACATACAGGCTAAAAATAGCCCTGGGACAGAGTATCCAAGTGGCCGATTTGAATTCTATGACACCGTTTTCTCTCCAATTGGACTTGAGATCCACTATTTGGTGTCAGATACAGGAGATTAAACTGATAATTGAGCAGAATTGAACGTCAAGGCAACACAGTTCATTTGTTTATATTCCTGTACATTTGCCTGATTTTCCTTGACTTTGACAGCAGAGACTACAATCCTCGGGGGAAATTAAGCAAAAATCCTTATTATTACAGCAGCAGAACGTGCTGAGTTTTCAGATTCACACAGCCTGCATATGCATCTACCCACACCGCCTTCTTTAGTCTTCCTCCCTGTGTGTTTGGCTTTGTTTTTGAAATCACACGTTATAAATACACATTGTACCGCATTATGTACTGTATATTCTCACACATTTTTACAACACATTGTCATTATTCTGCCAAAAGTATGGCTTTGGACATTTCATTTAAGATTATTGGGGATTTTTTTTTAAATTGCAACCTGCTGATATTTTGTTAGCAACTTTTAAATGAATGTTAAGACTACAGTTTTGAGGTAACCATGTGTACTCCTTCAGAGGAAAATCCCCAAAAGCCCCTTGGGAAAAAACACAATATATACCACTGCCCCACATCTTCACACTTGTGGCGTTACATCCATACATATGTGTGAGCCCGCGAACCATCACTGCTGCATTCAACACCTCCAGCACCTCGACAAACAGTCCCACCACTGTGGCCGCAGTTGAAATGTCCGGTGGGGTGGGGGGTGGGGGGGGGGGGGGGGGGCTGGTTTCCTATTGCTTCGATGGGAGTGTGAGGTTCATTTAAAGGTAACTTAAAGTCAGCGTGATCAACTGGGCACCCACAGGGCAGGGAGTGAAAATGGCTTCACTTGTACACCGAGAATGTTTCAATTTTATGCCCCTACTGGCTGCATCCCAAATGTGTGGGGGTAAGAAGGAGGGTAGTTAAGGCTTAAGCGCGAAAGGTGCAGAGACCTCATATAAGACAAGAGAGCCAGGGGACCGAAACAGCCACTCGCTGAAGCCAGGAGAGTGTTATTGTTCCTCATCATCCTCCCTCCTGTCCCTGTGTTTTCTTACACTTTCAGCGGTACAGCGCTGCTGTTGAATCTCTTCAAGCACTGCTGCAACACTACGAGCAGTTTAAATGTAAGAAAAAGCAAATGGCTCCAGTTGGTAAACCTACATGTGTAGCGCTATAAATATACTGATTAGTGGGCCCAATTAATTCATGCTTGCACCCTCGAAACAGCAGAGCCTTCTTTTTAAAACCTTTGTGCATATTGGGACATAAGTCTTAATGACAGCAGCATTTGCGCTGCGTAGGATTTAATTCATTTTCTCTCCCTTTGATTATCAACTACTGATGACAAAAATGAAAAAATCTTGCTCATTAAGCGGAAACAAAACACAATGAACGGCTTCTTTTTTGCCAATTTTCAGGGATCAGGGATTCCGCGAATGTCTGTTTTTCGACGAATGTTTTCCATAGCACACAGACTAAGAGAAATCTACGTGACTATCATTTCATGGGCTTCCCGTGCACACGCAGGCGAGCAATTGCATTGTTCGGCTTGGGGTAAACCTGAGTGTTAAACCCTGTGATGCGCGTGCGCCACTGTGGACAGAAAAGCCCTCCGGGAAACACCGCTTTCCTTATGACTTTCATCTGCCACGCAGGGGAAATCCGTTGCATGTCACCTACACATGATCTCAAGAGTAGGTCTGATTAAATCATATGCTTATCCGAATGTAAAATGTGCTTTGGAGAAGTGGAACAGTGGCCCTGCATAGGTCATTGAAAGCATATATTAGATGCGTAGTCACAGTCATTATGTAAGGAGGAACAGAGGAGAGGCATGAAAGACAAAAATACCAGACAGAGAGAGAGAGAGAGAGAGAGAGAGACAGACAGACAGAGAGAGCCATGCTGGTGTTGAGATACAACACTGCCCCTGGAATTGAGCTTCCACTTCCAGCCGCAACACCACAAGCTGCTCTGCTCTGTTACAATGCACGTTGGGGCGCTCCACATACATTATGACAGCGGAAGAAAAATGACTTACTCTCTTCTCCACTTTTACTGACCCTTCCACCCTCGCTACCCAGACACGGTGAGGAGAGTCAACTTCAATCTGGCCATACCCGGGAACACCATTAAAAGATAAGACAACCACAATTAGGTTGCACTTCCGTGCTTCCTGCCCTCCCCACAGCTCAGGATATGTGCATAGCAATCCTATTTTAAGCCCCTCCACATCTGTATTCATACAGTATCATTCCATCAGGAGTATGAGAGTCTGCATAATTTGTGAATAAGCCTGCGTTACCCGTCTTTAGATTCATGCTCAGGAAACGCCAAAGACTGCAGAAACCTTTCTAGCAGGGGACAGAATGAGACTTAACATTTCAATAAGACGGACAGTGGATGACCACATAATCAATCCCACCGTCGGTGTCAGAGCTGCAGGGGAGAAATACAGCTCCTCGCCCAGCCTGCTGAAGAAAAGGGCCCCACTCCCCTGCGAGCCCTTTGCCCGTAGGAGGAACCGCATTATATTTCTCTCTTTCCATTTCATTTGATTTCATATGTTCCATGGAGCTATTTACTCTTTCCTCTGAGTCTGTGTCACTTCCATATTTATTTTTAAACCTCTGGGCCCTGGTGCAGACACTGGCTGACCTTTATTTAAATGTCTCCTCCACTCTGAGCGGATCTCATTACAGCAGAGCTGGTGGCTTTGCACTATCTATCTCATTTCAAAACTTTTTTCTCTTTGCACTTGCGGCGATCTGCAGCTATTCCGCAACGCTAATTACTGAACCCGAGTAATGATGTTCCTCTCTGCTGAAGATATGTGTCCCACCATCCGTGATCCTGCCCATACGCATTAAACACAACTCCCTCCAGGTTCCCACAGTTCCTTGAGCAGTTAACATCTCATCGCTGCTTTCTGCTCTGTCTCCCTCCCATCTTGTTGTGCCTCCCACATGATGAAGGCAAGATGTCGCAATTATGCATGTCATCTACCGGCCCACTATGTGAAGATTATGAAGAGTCATTCTGCATTTCTACGTTGGCCTTGAGAGGGGCTGAAAGGGCCTGAGAGTACGATAGGTTAGCATCTATTATTCATCGAGCTCTTGAACTGTGTACGCAGTAGGACAGCACAGCCCGACAGAAAACAGGAAAACATTTCATTGCTCTATTTTTTTGTGCGTACAGTAGCTCCAAAGTTGCCACTGCTCTGAGATCCACATTTCATATTGCTCCTAATGAAGGCAGGGCAGCCCAAACACATGCTTTTATCCAACTTTGGGCATTAAAGAGGGATTTTCAAGAGAGTCATCACCAGTGAATTGTACTCCATCTGAGAATATCCTCTGGCGTCGAATGTGCAGAGTCACCCTTTCTTTCCCCCCCGCTTTCATTCCCCCTACCTTCTCTCCTGGCCTCCTCGCAGCTCTCCTTGATCTTCCTGCGGCAGACAGCAGCCAGGGCAATGAGCAGCACCAGCAGACACACGGCCAGGCCAACAGTTACCCACAGAGCCACCGGGGGGAATGCGATGTTCTGACCTGAAGCAAAGGGCAGAGGGAGAGAGAGGCAGAGCAGGGAGAGCCTCATTATTCACTCTCACAGTGCTAAAATAAGAGCGCGACTGCCACCACTGTATCCATCACCATTTTTTCACCATTTGACAATTTTGCTGTTGGAGATCGTTGTCACAAAAATCCTGAATTGTCCAGACCGCAGGGCTACTCAAGCGCAACTGATGACACAGATGATGATTATGACCGTCATCATCTGCATCTCCACCATCACATCACAGCCACTCCACATTAGGTTTAACTCTCAGAAACAGTGGAGCTGTCGGAAAAAAACCCCAGACGCGAACCTTTGCTTTATGTGAAGTGAGTCGGATCTTCCTTACTAACGTCCAATTAAGGCACTTGAGTCCTTCAATTTTGTCCAGATGGCAGACAGCTTTCCAGGCTCACGTGATTGTGTTGTCATTTCACTCAAGCTGCACATGCAAAGCTTAAAGAGGATGTTGGCAGCAGCTATCCCACCCCCTGCCTTCTGCTACAACTTGCTCAGATGTCTGAAACTGTGATGCATTTACTTTAATAATCTATAATGTCTCAATGTCTGCAATTATTATTATCTCTCTGAAAGTCTGAAAGTGAGTACACACACATTTGTTACCCATCGAAGTTAGTGACAGTATCCTGGCAAACTGCAAACTGATGAGAAGAAATAAAAACTGGTCAGCAGGACAAAAAAGATATCAGAGACACAACCAAATTTCCCTGGGGTATTCCAACTGAACAGAGGGAGAAGGGAGAAAAAAACAGCAGAGCGGAGGCACTAAATAGCTGTGAGCCTGGCTGTAGCACAAACAGACCTCCTTCAGAGAGTGGCCACTCTGGGCAGATAGCACAATTAAATAAATAAATAAAAAAGAAAAGACTGAAAAATGACTGGCACTGGAAAGAGGAAATGATGAAGGACCTGTAAGGACTTGGCATCAGCTATGACGACAGGCAGACAGGCTATAATACTGCCAAGCCAAGATGGAGGGCAAATAAAGGCAGCCTTTTGGAGGTGATCAATTCTCAGACGGAAATTCAGTCCGTCCGATGCTGAGAAACAAATGTACCTGATTGTTCCACAAAACAGACTTAATGAAAGGACACAAAGGACTGTGGACAGGAGGAGGATGAGGAACATGTACTCACCAATTATGGAAAAAATAAGTTCAGCTGTTGTTGTTGTGCTCTTGTTTTAGCCAGCTCTCGGGATAGGAATGGCGGTCTGCCATCAGTCAGTCAACCGCTTTGGTCCTGACTACAATATCTCAACAACTATTAAACAATTGGTTGTATTTTCCGTGAGACTGCATATAGACCTTTGTGTTTCTAACAGGATGAACTGTAATAATTTAACCATAAGGATTTATGATCGGATATCTGTTGAGCTAATGGCATAAGCCTCCTCTAACCCCCCCTTAAGCCTCTGCGGTGCTTTGTGTGTTGTCCTACTTAGCAGATGTTAGCATGCTGAAACATGACAGCAAACTTAAGCCTGTTTGTATGTGTAACGTATTGTAAGCATGTTAGCATTGTCATTGGGAGAATGTTAGCCTTTTGACATTAGCATTTAGCTCAAAGCACTGCTGTGCCTAATTGCAGTCCCACAGAAGCGCTACCATATCTGCAGACCCTTTGTATTTCAAGAAACTGCTTTTTGTCCAAACACACATCCTTGGTGACTTCATTGTGTTAAACGGTAGTAAGACATTAAAATGAATGACTACATGGAGACAATATTTGCTGTGGGAGATTTTTATGTATACTAGATGTACTCAATGTTATTATTACAGTCTAATTTTAAGGTCACTGCAGTTTTTTTTACCGGTATCTATTTCAAGAGAGGCTCGATATACCAGGCACTATAAAGACTCTCGGGTACTGCTACTGCAAAACAGGATAAACAACCAAATGTCACAGAGAAAGGATAAAATCTGGAAAGTCAATCCTGTCATTTTGATGAAGCTGCGTGCGCCTCCCCAGGCTAGCCATGACTGATGATACTGTGGCTCGCTGTCCACCGAGCCCTTCACTCTGCTATATTTAAAGGATGACCATCTGAGAGCCACTTGGCTCCAACAGCAAAACCACAAAATACGCACGAAGGAGGAATCATCATACACAAGTTGTTCACGGAAAGTCAGGAAAGTAACAAATGTGTCTTGCTCTTTGTGATGAGTAAAGAAGACATGGTGCTCTTGGTTTCTATTGTCTTTCTCATTCTCTTTTTCTCTCCCACCTTCCCACCACGCTCTCTCTCCCTCAAGGCAGACTGATAAAGACAAATGCCATAGTCGGCTCTCATTGCGACGCCACAGCCCAGAGGGCTGCAGGATCATATTTTTCTTTTCTCTTGTTTGATGATGTGATTTTGTTTTCTTCAGAAATAGATTTGTCTCTAATGGCTCTGTTTACCTATCGTCTCTTTCTCCTTTTCCCTATTCCCTCTGTGCAAGGGCAAGGATGGAGTGCTCTGGGTTGCACTGTCACATATTACCTAGAGGCTGCAGATTTCAGTGTTGCACCAAGCAGGGCAAATTTCACATCACATATTTGGCCTTTTCTAGACACTATGCAGGTGTAGCACTGTTCAGATTTAAGGCATTTATAGTTGTATGTTAGAATCAATTCCTGTATTTAAAAAAACAACACTGTGGCGAACACCACTTGAAGTGGAGAGAGCGCCTGCAAGATTACTTGATATGACAGAAAATGAAACAAGACAATCATACCTGAAAACCTAAATGCCCCATACTCACCCTTTTCACCTTTCCACACACAATGTCAGTTGACTAGTCAGTGTACATAAATTATATGGATATAATAGATCCTATCTGCTTCATAATTTACTGCCACATGAAAGCCTAGAGTCCTGATGAAATTCTGCACATTTCAGCACTCATGCTGCATTTTATGAAATGTGTTTTATTTGATTGTATATGTTTGATGGGTGAAAGTGAAGATACACTTGGTAATATTTGCATTTTCCCTGAGTCCATCTCCATTGCTTTACTGTGACATCATGAATCTACAGGCATTTTTTTCATATGCGCATCCATCGTTTTTGGACAGGTGAAACGTCAAAATAATTATTTTGCAACAAAATAAAAAGGGAGCAAGTTCACAGCCTTTTAAATACATTTTAAATGTGAAGAATTTCACCAGTGATAAGAGAACCGATTAGTTCCTGGCAGACTTATAATTCCACAATCCACAACTGTCTGAACATGTAGAGGTCACCTTTATGTCCTACATTACAAATAAATCTGGTAGGTAGAAACAATAAAATAAAAAAAACTCCACCCAATATAATACACATCCAATTTAATACCTTACTTATAATGTTCAGGGTTCATGGGAACTGGTTCTGCAGGGCATTGAGTCAACACTGTGGCAGTTTTAGAGGCTATAAAATGGTGCTGTTGTATTACTTATTATTATATTGTCTATATACTGTGATTTGCTACTGTGTCCACTGATGCAGGACTATCAAAGTTCTTTAAGTAATTATATATAATGAAAAGATACTACTGATACCTACACATGTACCTCCTACTAATGTTTGCAACATTTTTCATAGGTTATATCAACCACACCTGGAGCATATCTTCTTCTGTTAAAGTGCTCCATACAAGGTGGTGTTTCACCATAGGTGTTTTGTGTATCATTGGAGACCACAGCAGGCTGCTAAGGTAAAAATAGATATTTAATGGGGGCAGGCAAGAGTATGATAAAACACCACCTCCATATGGAGCCTCTAACACAGGGTGCATCACCACTGAGAAATGAGGCTCCCTTAGTCTCTGGAAGATACTATAGGGGACTTGCAAGGGGCCAGCTTAGGTATTGTTGGGGCTTCAGTCAATGTGAGAGCCAGGATTTGCAGGCATTTTTACAAGCCTGAGTGTTTTCTTTCCAGCACATTTGGTAGAATAAAGTGCCCCTAAGACACCCTTGCCTGTCATCTTGGTTCTGCAACGTGAAGGCGGTGGAGATCAAAGCTGCTTTCTCTCCAACTGTCACCCCAGTTTTACCTGCCTAGAAGAAACCTAGCCTCTTAAGCTGTGACCAAAGGAGAATAATGTCCTTTGACAGAAGGATGGCTGCAGGCTAAAAAGAGCCTCAAGGCTCATTGTAGACAAGCTGGAGGGATGAGGAAAAGGAGAGGAAGAGTCAATTAGGTTTTTCTTTCATTGTCAGGATGAACTTGGCCTTATCCTGCCTGGATGTGAAAACAAAGGGAGAGTGAAGGGGGACCCGTAGAGGAGGAGCGTTGATCACAGAAGAGCAAGTTGGACTCGGGGTTAGCCCAGGGGTTTGAGCAGAGCCCTGCTGGAGGGCCTATGCAGCCCTAGAGACCAGGCAGGCACAGCCAGGCCCAGGACTGGAAATCGGCTTATATATCTCTCTAACAATGAGTCACATGGCAGAGATAAAGACATTCATTCAGACAATACAGTAAGGCAGGGTAGAAACAGTAAAGTGAATGAGATATAAAACTCAGTGAGACAAAACAGGAGCTCACACTTAAATCACATTCAGCCAACACTGGTGAGGTGATTGATGCATACTACCTCAGCGAGTGCAAACAGGCTCTCCGACAGTGGTGATTTAGACTTCTTTATTCAGTTTCTGTGCAGCGCCGCCGATCTCGCAGGGAAGAGATTGGCAGAAACAACAACAACAGTGCTAATGGAAAGAAGATGGCCTTGGTGTCAGAGGACACGGATTAGCCAGAATGAAAAACATGAGCATGAATATTAGCATCACATTCAACGGATGACTTTGAATTTGTTTGTCTGTTTCAATTACCAGCCTTTATTTTCCACCTCGGAGGTGTCCGTCAAAACCTTTAAACCCTCCCGATGCAGCCCCAGCATGTAAAGCTTGTAACCATGCAGACACACCAGCTGTTCTCGTAATATTTCTGGGAGCACCTCTCCTCTTTGGGAGAGGACAAGAAGCTCACTTATAGAGGAAAACCTTGGCAAACTGAGATGGATGGCGACAGCTTTTTGTCCTGTCAGCAACTTTACTCTGCGCTTTCTCTCTCTTTTTGCATTTCAATAAATCGCTCTTCAGCGAGATGCTACCTCACTGTCCTATTGGCATGCGGGGAGGCACTGCGCTCGTCTCTCGGACGCCCTGGTGCCCATTTTTACCCTTCCCCTGACGCCATGGGCTTGTGGCAAACATGAGTGCATGATGTGCAGGCGCGTGCATTAAAACAGAGTAATGGCTCTGCATTTATAGGAATAAAGTTTCTAACAGCCCTCTTTTTTCCTCAGCGGGAGAACTATAAAAGCCATCTGGTGGTGGTGGGGCGGTGGCACAGTGAGGTGGGTGACGTAACGAGTTGGTAGCGAGTGGGTGGAGCGGACGTGAGCGACCCCGAGAAGGTGAAAAAACAAGCAGGCTCATGAATATACCTTATTTTAAAAATCTCAACATACACCCTGTGTTTATAATTATTATACATCATGTTACATTATCAGGGCAATGTGACTTCCTCTCAGATGCTTTAAGACCACAATGAGTTTCCCAAAATTGCACCACATATTGTAAACAAATTGACTTACACGATCTTAGAGTCAGTCGGGAATCTTTTTTGGTTTTTCCACAGCACATACAACCAAAACTACAATGGCAGCTGCAGACTTGTCTGGGAGGGAGGGAGGAAGGGGGGAGGTGAAGTCACAGGCACATTAACAGGCATGACTTCAAGTCGTACTCAGATTTGCCAGGGGCAAGGTCGGAGTGAATTTTCTCATCTTTACAGTTTAAGGTAATCCCACACCCAGTACCCTGGCTAATTAACAGAGCCGACTGCACGGCTGCTGTGTTAGTGAGACAGATAGAGGTGGGCAGTATGACTGGAACAAACTCCACTCCGGTGGCGATACGCACCCTGATGTGGATTTGGCTACATCATTTATTCCGGTGCGGAATGGATTTTAAATGTCACGTCAAAGTGCAGCGCGAGCATCAGCTGACTGCGTGTGAACCGGCGAGCATGCGCTCCTCTTTCACACCACAACAAACATTTGCATCCCGAGAAAAGGCCGGGTGAAGAAAACGGAGTCAGACAGCTCAACGGAGACAGGAGCAAGCCACGAGGAAACGTGTCAGCAAGTATGAGCGATGTCTGAGAATGTGCTCCAGCTGTGACACAAGCAGCACAGGCACTGGCGTGAAAAGGAAAAAGCCACAATGCCGACATTGTTGCCGGAGCGCCTGTCCTTAATGATGAGACAAGCCAGCCGAGGAAGGACACGGTGCAAACACAGGATTCATGGCACATAAAGCAGACTCGCAAATATTTCACCCCAAACCCAAATGAACTTGTGCTGCAGCTGTTGTGAGAAAGTAAAGCAAACGACACACACACACACACACACACACACACTGTCAGCTGTGCAGTGTGCACTCCACCACTCCACACTTCCACCAGCTGTCAACTTTATCAATCGTAACGTTAACGTAAGGTAATACGTTGTTGCAATACCAGAATTTTGTCTTGCATTTGATTCACATTCCATTGAAATTATGAGATATGTCATGGTGCTACCAATATTCATAATACACTGTGATGTAAACTTCATGTCATGCTGCCCAGCCCTGGTTTGGGAGAGAGATGAAAGTGGAGGACTGCACTGTCTCACAACGGGTCTGCCCAACTCATCTAACACCGGCCTGGCTCGCTCTCTCTCTCAACATCTCCCATGTCCCTCCCAGCCCCACCGGGGCCTCAATTAAAAACTCCTCTGATGTCTAGTGACTGACAGAGACTCCATCACTTCCACACATCCCTCTCCACTGAGAGTGGCATTAAGATGTTGGAGGCAGAGTGGACTATTGATTTTCTTTTTTCTTTTTTTCCCCTTCCTTCTGCTCGCTCCATTTCTTCGCTGGGGCCATCTTTGCAATGCAGGCGGAACTTAAGTGCAATAATCAGTTTACAACGTTGTGTTGTCTACATTTTTAATTGGCTTTTAAACAAGAGCTGCCTGTGAGATGCTGAGGATGTGTAGGAGAGAATCACTAGTGACAGCTATCAGTACTGAAACAGACTATCTGGCGGCCTGATAATGCCAAGTGGAGGAGCTAAGAGGAGAGTGACAAGGACAAATAGGTATGAAAGGACTAAAGAGCCATTTAAAAACAGAGGGTATGCATCGATCCTGCCAAACAAACCCAAACTTGGTTTCACACTTGAGCTGGGTTTTGTTCCTCTTAAAGCAATATTAATGAATCCTCACAAGCTGTAAACACAACATTGACATATTATCAATTTACAAAGCTGCTGGTGATGGTGAACGTTACAGCAAAGCGGTTACCTAACACGTCCACATCCAGCAGACACGCAACAACACTCGCATTAATTTGTTGGCTGTGTTTCCGGCCACCGCACAAATGTAAGTCCAATGTTCACTCTCCTTTTAGTTCTTTTCTTTCTCTCCTCCAGCCCCTGGAAGAAATATCTTGCTCTTTAGCTGCTAAATGCCTCACTGCTCACAAGGTGGTTCCTAGCGCTGTCAGCCTGCCATTTAGTGCCGGTCAACTAGCATACAGTGGGTTTATTAGAGCTTTTCTTTTTTTTTTAAAAAAAACAAAACAAAACAAAAACAGCTGCCTGCTGCTGCTGGAAATGGCCAGAGCGGTGTGACTGAACCAAATAATAGAGCATCAAAACAATGAGCTGAAGGACGCTAAAATGCTCCACGGAAATTAGGGTGGTCAGGTGATCATTCGCTGTGTGATTTTATGAAAAGCCATTCCTTTGACATTACATTTGTTAATTTAATCCACCATTAATATCAAAACATTAATTGCTATCCCGATTCTGCTTGTAGCATTATTTTTTTTCCGTGCGTATTTACATGTTGACAGTGGGGAATCACTTTATGTATATGATAAAGTCCATAGATAAAAGCGTACACAGGGCTCATTACACACTGAGCACCTCAGTGACACAAACAGTGACTAATATTCAGTCCCTTTACTGCTGGAAAGCTGTGCTAACATGGGGGATGAGCCACAGCCACAATGTGCTTAATTCAATGGCTCACTGCACCAAGAACAAACTGCAGCTTGAGACTCTGCAGTTAGTCTGTGAGCTGCACACCTATTGCTGAAACAACTCCTGTGTTGCATCAGTGTAGTGCAAAGTGGGTGAGACATATCATCCAGGATGTGTACTTCAACATGACATTTACTGAACCATCCATTCAACTGTTCATTTAAGTCAGGAACACGCCCCCCTGTAGTCACACTATCTTCCTTTACATTTACTTTTTGTCTCTTTAGATTGCTACGAGGCTGATGTAGCAAAATAACATCGGCACTCAGCCCTTGTATCAACTCGTACTCTTGTTATAAAATTGCCTCCTATCCTGCAAAACCATCGACAGACTAGTGATTCCGTCTAACATCAACTTTGAAAAGCAATCCAACAGTTTTTTTAAAGTATCGGTGTTTGTTTTTGAAGAAGCAAAGCCGTAGTTCAAATGCACAGGAACAGTTGTTATTTAGATAACATCACTGAATAAAAAATGAGAGGATAACCGCATAAGCTTAGCGCTTTATCACAAAGCAACGCAAGTTCTATCCGAAACATTAAAGAACTGTCTGGACGTCTTCAAAGAGTGCCAGTTCTTAGTATGCTTCTCCCACTGCAGTATTACTAGGAGAATATATAATGACAGATTTTTTTAAAAGACATGTCTCTGTATGTCTTTGCCTAGGGCTCTCATTATAAAACAGCATTTCTCATTTTCCTCTGCTGCAGTCTTTGGTGGTTACTGGAGAGACAGATGAATATTCTCAAAGCACTCAAGCTGGGCCGGGCTCAGGCTTTGGAGCAGGTCAGCTTGTTCCTGTTCGCCATTCATCTCAAGAACAAAACCAAACCCCTTTGCATGATTATTTGCCCAGTTTGGATACAGATAAATATACATATAACAAAACCTTTGTTTCACCCTGACATTTTTGCAATCTCTTGACTCGCTGCTAGTTTAAATTGATGACTGCAGTTTGCAAGTGAGCAGTTAGTTCCATTGTCAGAGGAAATGATTAAACTAGATATTTCAAAGATTTGAGGCTTTTATTGACTGAAACTTCTTTACCATGTCCATTTAGGACTCTGCTGGATAAATACATACAGCTTCTCCTCAGTCATTTATTGAGTTTAAACATAAAACACTTAATTTGTATTCACTGTGCTCGAGGTTCTTGTAAAGTCACCACTCATATGGTTAGAATATCATTGTTTATTACTGAGATTACATTAAAATGTTACATCTATGGCACATTTGCACTTTTTCTTTATTGGAGTCGTTTTACAAAAGCGAAAGCTACTTGGGGCTTTGCTTTGACAGTTCCTTTAGAGGAGTCCCTAACAATGCCTCTAAGCTATTCCAAAATCACTGTCAAGTACAGCTTCTTGTGGCTTATTGCTTAAATATACTTTGTCTCCTTCCAGCACTTTTAAAATATGATATCTTGGACAGACTGAAAAAATGACTCTGTAAATCTCTCTCTCGGTGGAATATAGCTAATCACAGTCTTACAACTTGTGTGTAGCAAAGTTATTTATCCTGCGAAAATACTCAGCCGCTGGCTGAGAGACAAGTCAGGGACTATATGTTCATACCAATGTCCCACAAGGGTAGCACTTTCCACATAACTAATAAATTATGACTAAAATAAGGCTAATGCACATTATCCGCACATTTACTATAATATGTCTACGCAGGGGGATTAGAGCCATATAAGTAGGTTCTGATAAACTCGACAGGAGTCTCACACTGATTAAAAAATATGCAATTTCTGCCTGCAGCTTCTGGCTGTGAGCCTTGAAACAAATGGGGAAAAAACATATATAATTTTCCCACTGTTTTGAAAAGTTGAAATGGCAGAGGGCAGCAGGCTCCTGTTTAGCTGTCCTTGAGCAAGGCATTAGCCCCGAAGAGTCTTTTGTGGCGTGCGTGAACCAGGGCACTGCTGCACAGCGTCCATGCTAAGCAAGCATGGTCATGGTAAATAAAAACCAAATTGTACTCTCTTCACAATGTTCTTCTTCACAGAACTACAGATGACTGGAAAATCATAGTCTCAACTTTACAGTATATTCACAACTTCAGTGTCAGAATGCTGCCATGTGATCAAGTTCTACTTACTCTATGTGATGGCGAAGATGTCCAAATGTGTGCAATGCATCCTAAACACCCAGGTTGATAACACACGTACCAGAGCGTGGATGGTCATTTCCTCTCCCAGCAATTACTTCCTGACTCTTTGTATTGTT
Source organism: Psettodes erumei (assembly GCA_016785225.1). Classification (NCBI taxonomy): domain Eukaryota; kingdom Metazoa; phylum Chordata; class Actinopteri; order Pleuronectiformes; family Psettodidae; genus Psettodes; species Psettodes erumei. Next base: position 1,824,491 of record JAFBJZ010000457.1, read on the forward strand.
CTTTTTTAGTTCCACAACAAACCCCTGCAGCATCCAGTGCACCTAAATGATAAGGAGACCTTGAAGCAAATAAGTAAAATTGAGTTTGTCCCCTTTTCTTCCCTTTTCATCATCTTTTGACACCATTATGACACACGTTGCTGTTGTCTTTGAAGCTGCCTGCCTCTTGCTTTAAAATGTTTGATAAATAACGAAAGAACATCGAGAGATGCATTATTTAAGGCATTCTTGTAGAATCAGTGGCAGATTTACAACGTACAGGATTACAACTTGAATCCTATTTTACTCTGTAACCTTGACAGCTTCTTTCCCGCCTTTGGAGTACCGGCACTAATTCTTCTCGCGGTGCACAATACAAAACAGGACACACTTACTTTCATCTCTGGGTGTAAGTCATCACTTTGCTGAAGCAGCACATATTTCAAACCCATAACCATTTACAGTGTCATCATATTATGTCACGTGGCTTGATTGAGATGCAGTGCAATAATGAAATCCAAGGACATCAGTTCTCAGCACTGCTGGTTTGTTATTTAGCAGGTGTATAAAAAAACTCAGACGACACATTCAATTTTGAGAGATTGTGAAGGAGAAAGGTCACTGAAAATGAGACGCCACCTTTAAGAGTATACAGCATATAGTGCAAAAAATGAGTTGGGTTCAATTATTAGGTTTGGACGGTCTCCTCCATCAAAAACAAAAGGTGCTCGTGCCTCTGAAGCGGTGGCTCCAGCAGTATGGAACTCTCTTCCATTAGGCATTACTGTCTGCAGTTTCTGCAGAAGCTTTTAAAAAGCAACTCAAGACCCATCTACTCAAATTGGCTTTTGCCTCACCCTAAGACGTCTAGTGCATTTTATTTGGTGCGTGCCCATGTTTTTTGGTCTATGTTTTTATGGGGCTTTCTTTCACATTTAGCTTGTGGTTTATGTATTTCGGTGCTGTATGTTTTTATTGCCTTTTTTATTGTTCTACGTATTTATGATTGTGTTTGCCAAGCACTTTATGAACTTTATCTCTATGAAAAGTGCTACACTAAATAAATGTATTATGATTCTGATTATTATAATACACATACATAACAAGGTTTCTATCACTAATGCTTCATTATGTATGTTATATGGTATTTTGCGATGTGTTCAAGGAATTCTTTGATGTTTTGGGAAACACAAAAATCTGTCCTCCTGCCAAGAGCAAATTGTTTGCGTTCTCATTTCTGTGTGATTAAAATACAGTTACAGGTAGCTTCAGTTCCATATAACATGTTAATTAGCGAGCTTAAGAGCTGCTGGCAGACAGGATTTTTTTTTTTTTTAGCTTTGGACAATGCCAGAAAAGCTTTGTTTCCAGTCTTTGTGCTAACCTGCTGCTGGCTGTAGCCTGGCTGTATATTCAGCAGACGGATACGAGAGCCACATCAATCCTCTTATCTAACTCTACAGCAGAGGGCAAAGAGGCTCATTTCCCAAAATGTCAAACTAGCCCTTTAAATAATATTTTGCGTATCAGCAAACCTGTTAAATTGGTTCAATTTCTATTCGCTTTCCAAACATCCGTCTTCAGCCTGGCTGAGCTGAAGTTCTCAGTCACACAACACAGTCACAGTACTCTGAAACACTCTCAGCCGCATAACCCTGTTTGGACTGCTTAACCCCCTCTAACAGCTGCATCAGGACAACGACCCAACATTACAAATGGCCATCACTCTTCATCTGGTAAAATAAGTGGTTGAAAGCATCGAGAGGGATACATTACAGATATGACAGACTCTTGCCGTGTGGGTCACTGGGCTGTCTCCGTGGCTGACAGACAGTTGCACTTACTGCGGCAACACGCGCGAGGAGGGCAAGTGATGAAATTAAACACAGCTGACAATATTAATAAAGTAAGAGGAGCGAGTTTGTTTCCTCGTGAACAGTCTGTCTGTAATGAGCTGTGAGCTGTCAGGCTCTGGGGAGGCAGGCGTGGCCACAGAGTCCGAGCCGACGGGAGGAAGTTAATGCAACCTGAAGGGGATGCGGGGATGTCACTGCAAGCTGGTGTCCGCTCAAACTGGTATCATACAGCGCGCCACTGCAGCATGGCTTAATCACAGTCATTACGCTGATATTTGACACCGGGGTTGAAACAAAGGGCTCTGTAATGGGTGCGTTTCTTATCGCGCAGTGAGTCAGCGAGTGCTCGTAAATTTTCAGGTCAGGCTGTCAGTACAGAGCGAGGTGAGCGACTTGAGCTCGACGCCCACGCGAAACTCCTCTCCCCTGGGACCCAGCCACACTCAGGCCGTTCTTAACTTCCATTTCACACTTGGCAATCAATTACTGGTCTCCAGAGCTATCGAAAGAAAGAGCCACCTATCCCGAGAATAAGCCAAGTCTCTCAACGGCTCCTAATTGAAAACACATTATAGCGCAAGACAATGCTTTGTGTGTAGCCAGCCACTAATTTGGACTGTTTGCGTGCACAAAACAAAGCAATTTACTGAGGTTGCAAACATCCTTTGCAGGACAATAACTCATGGTGTTATCAGGTGCAGAGTTTAAACATCAAATAAATGGGCTGAATAATTACAGACCAAACTTTGAAGGCGTGCCTGGCCATTTGTTGGTGGCTATTCTGCCAGTGACTCTGAAAAGCTGAAACTAATATGATTTCATATCGTGAAGCCAAGACTGATGCCAGACCTCCCGAAACCAATCCCTCTTACAGGATTTAGAGGGAGCTGTGTGAAATGTACACTGCTGGGCCCCACCGGTCCCAATGATAGTCCTTGCTGCGGGTCCAAATCAAAATGAGCCCGATCAATAACAAAAGAGGGCTTTTGTGCATTTACTGCCGTCATAAATACAGAGTCCTGAATAGCAAAGCGAGGGAGGACAGAGAGAGACAGGTTTCTACCAGGCCGGGGACAGACATAAAGATGTCAGACTACTTTTTTGTAAGAAGGTGGCAGGGGATGGGAGAGGGTGTGTGATGTGATGGAGCAGAGACAAACACAAAAGCATAGTGTAGGCATATATGCACATATGCATATAATCTGCATGCACACAGAGACTTTTCTGCAAGAGAAATATTCACTGTCCAGTGGTGATGTACTTTATCAGTTTAGCTTTTAATTGTGGCAAAGAAAAGTATTATCACACCTGAACAATTCAAAAAAGAGAAAGCTTTTAACACTAAAACATCAAGATAGCAGAGACGACTGAAATGAAGGCAGAATAAATCCCAGAACAAAAGAGAGGAGCTCATTTTATCTCTCTGATTGTGCTGTTCTGAAAGAGCAGTGCACAGACCAGAAACTGCCCACAACTGAATCCAGCCCAACAATCCCTCAGAGCCGCTAACAGTGAGAGTGGGAGCATGACAAATAACTTTGCCCAGGCCATAATACAGGGATAAAATTTCCTGTACTGAAGGCCCAGAGGAGGACGTTCAAAAACGCCTTGGCACACTGGCAGCGGCAAGTGGCCCGAGTTAATAATCCTGATAGGAATTAATGTGCTTACAATGGCGCCATTGCTGCCTACCTGAATTTATTTTAGATTGCCTACATTACTTCATCTGTCTATTCGGTTGTTTTCCCTGGCTGGGCTCCTGATAAGACAGAGCACGCATTCAGCAAGAGGAAGAAAGCCTGTTTGTGCACTGGACACTAATTAATACAGCGCTCCGTCAGGAAAGTTGCCTGCTTGCTGCTCCGCTGACAACAAATTCATTTATACTGCTGTTTTCTGCTTCTCCGAAGGCTCCGTTAATTGCATTTAAATTAGTCCTCATTCAGTAGAGAACAAAGACAGGCGCGGCGGTTTGTTATTGAAGCCGGAGGGGAAAACACGATTTCGGGCGACAAAGAGCATCACCCCACAGTTGATTGATGGAGCGTCTGATAGAAGACCCGACCAGTGAGAGGCGCAAATGTGCTTGTAAAATATTTAAAGAATGATTGCAATTACTGCAATTTCACCACAACAGCTGCTCTAATGAGAGAACCTTTGAACTAGTCGATCTCCGTGTTTTTCTGTTTGGCCCGTTGGCGACGCTAGCATGGAAGGGCTTTCATTCTGATTTAAGACACAAAAATATCTCAAACTGCCACACAGCATTTTTAGAAGAATTATGCTGAAAAATACACACACACAATGTGTGAGATGATAGTCAGAGAAAACGCTCACTGAGGGACTTCTTAGAAACAATATTGGAATGAGCACTTATGGCTCGAGTGAGCGCAGCAGGTAGCTATTTAGTTGGCAACGTGCTGTCAGGATCAAGCTCTGAAGACATAATAACACAGTCAAGGAAAAGGGGCAAGAAACAAGATAGCACAGAATTAATGAAAAAAACCAACACCAACACAACTGCGTAATGAACAGCTTAATGCGCTCCCGCAGACCATCTACCATTAGCACCTGTGTTAGATTCCCTCTCCGAGATAAAGGTCAATGTTTATATCGCAATTAAATATGTTTTTTAACCTTGATTCTTCCAGTGAAGGTTGGTTTAGCATGTGCTTCACAATCGTGCAGTAACACACATTCCCCTTGAGTAACATACGCCCCATAAAAAAAGTATTGTGCCTGGGGTGGAATAAGTCGGCTCAGAGAAGACTGAAGGAAACTGGAGGGGCCTGGTTGCAAACTGGGGTCCAGAAAGGATTGGCTGAAAAGTACAGTGCACTCCTTTATGTTTAAATATATGTTTATATATGTAAAGTATATGTTTATCCCTGTGACAATGTGCGTTCCTACACAGGAGCCTCCTCACGTTAAGCTGACTGAGTTGGGCAGTCGTTTAGAGAGCGTGGACTCCAGTAGATTCAGAAGAGATTAATAGTCGCAGCAAAGATGGGATGGGTGGGGGTCCATGACAGTTGGTTAAAAAACCATTTGACAAAAAAGGGACACGGTGTTGCCGATGCACAGATACTTAACAATGCTTGGCCAGTTTCATCCAGTTATATGATATATACCAGATACCTTGATGTTGCTGACATTGTGTTTTCTCCATTTCTTTAGTTTATGGTTGTGTGTGTTTGAAGAATCACTTAATATTTTAGTCATGCAAAATGTAAATGATTTGTTACCAGGAGTACATTTTCTGCTAAGTGCTGGTTATAGCACAGAATTTAAACTTGTTTGAGTGTCCTCGTGTGCCCTTTGTCCTGCTTAGCAACTATGATCATTTCTTTGGCCCATACCAGCCTTGAAGAGATCACTTCCCGACGGGGGCATGCAAACATTGTTTTAAAGTGGAACTCCGCCGATTTGACACATGAAAGTCTGTTTACGGGCTTTGTGAAGTCTAAAGAGCTGTGTGACGTCTGAGAAATTGCCCCAAGTTGGAAAATGAAAAACATGTGGGTGTGTGCAGTTAAAAAGAAGCGGCCTTACCAGACCTCTATAGCCTGCTTGTCGTCTCTGCTTGAGGCTGGTGGCGAGAGGCGCAAGCCACGAGCAGGAAATATCAGAATCTCCAACGGAACAGCCGAGGCGGCATTGTTGGCAATGTAGGAGCCAGGTTTCGACAATTAGGAAGAATGCATAGAATGCAAAAAAAAGATAATTTGTAATGATTAAATTAAATTAAATTATCCAATGTCTTGGCCAGAAATTTCGTGAGTGAAGGCAGTTTGGACTGTCTAACACTTTTATCTGCCTTTGTGTTTCTGGAATGAGCGAGGAAATAACAAGCATGTGCTGGAATCCCACAGAAACCCAGGGAATGTGTGCCAACCCCCCCCCACACACACACACAGGACTGAGACTGGGAAGCAAATCTGGGATCCTCTCACTGTGGAGCAACAGTGCGAACCACTGAGCCGTTGTGCTGCCCAGCGAAAGCCAGGAGGATGCCAGGGAGATAGTAAAATTCAGCAGAAAGTCTTCCACACCACGTGGGGTGAGCTCCCTCCCCGTCAGCGAGTTCATCTCCTGCCTGTCAGGCCGCGGTGCCACAACTCCGAGCTCAGCAAACGTTTTCGTCTCCATCTTGCTCCCTGTCATCCATTTCTCACCCCTCCTAACCCTGTCTCCCCGGCTCCCTCTCTCTATCTTCCTGCCTCATCTCTCTATCTCCCCCCCGCTCTATCTATCTCCATCCGCACGCTGTTCACTGGAAACGCTGCGCCAGCAGAGTGGTGCCGGGGAAATGGCGCCATCCTCGTCGAGAGAGCGAGCAGACGGAGTGGGGGTGGTGCTGGAGGGGGATGTTCTGTGACGGGGCCTGAAACCCGGCCATCAGACAACACGCGGCAATCACACAGCTCCGGTGGATGGGATGCACAGAAGAGGATCCGGGGAAAAAAAATTAGTGGACAGACTCGTGATCTCCAAATTTAAAAAAAAAAATCTTCATGAGGAAAACAAAAGTGCTCAGAATTGACTGGGACTATACGCCATCAAGTCAGGTAGAGGAGGAGGAGGAGGAGGAGGAGGAGGAGGAGGGGAAGGGAGGAGGGGGGGGGTTGTCCCAGGCAGGCAGACAGACCACGGTTCATTTGAGGACTGAAGCTGCTCCTTTCCATCATTCTCCTGTTCATTAATACCAGCTGTTCCTGTGGGTCTCCCCACAACTGAGCCTTGCTGCACTCTGCAAAATCTATCAATATCCCAGCAACGTTACGGAAAAAAAAATAACACCGCCAATTCCAGAGCTCGCCTGAAAAACTGTCTAGCACTCCGCAGGGCGTGCTCACCAAAAAAAAGAACAAGAAAACCCCTCTCTGAGATGCCTGATAACAGTGTGCCTGCGCCGCGTGCATATGGTTGTTGACAGTCGGGATGTTTCTGTAGCCAAATTGGTGGCGATTACAAAAGAGGTGAGCTTTAACATGGATGACTTAACACGGCTCTCAAAGTGCCGCTCACGCCGGCCTGCGCGCCGCGCACCGCTCCGTGTGGGCTGAGGGTTCATTTTCTCAAAATTAACCTTGTCAAACTCCTGTTCTGCCCTGGGGGAGACTTGTATTACTATTGTAATTTTTCAATCAGAGATTGGGGAGAGTGTGAAATTTTAACATGCTTGCCCCCCCCACCATCTCTGTCTCTCTCTTTTCTTACTCTCTCATTTCCTACTCTGTTTTTTTTATTTTATTTTTTTATTTCCACTCTCATGGTCCATTTAGAATTTTAAGCAGATTTCACCCATTCTTATAATAGGATTCTCAGCTGAGTGTGGTGCGCACAGTGTGTACAGCAGGCAAGTGCGTTTCCCTGTATCGACTCAAGCTCGGCACACTCCACACTCTGCTACTCCAGCAGAAGAGTTCTGCCGGGTCAAAATTAATTACGGGAGCTGTTAAGCACACACCAGCTGTTGTAAACAAATGCAAATACATTTTCATTTCAAACAAGCCCTCCTCGTGTCGCAGCACACAAAATACTGTAAATCATCTGTGCGTTTACCAACAACTTGGGCCGTCTTCAAGCTGCGCTGGTGCCCCTACTGAGAAATTGCTCTTATTCATGTGCATCCAGTCGCTGAAAAATCACAATCGCCGCAGTTTTTAATTAAGGGTTTTCCTCAGTTTATAAGTGGATTTGCTTCCTTTGTTGTTTTTTTCCCTCTCAATCTTTAATACACCACACTTCAACAACGCCACTGCTCTTTAAGCCAGACCTCTTGTCTCAAGCTGTCTGTTTTTTTTTTCTTTGCTTGGGTCTGTTCAGAGTGATTCCTTTATTTTTTATTTTTTGACTTTGGGAAAAAGCAGGTCAATGGCACAGAAAACAACAAAGTCAAAGCCTATAAAATGGCTCAAGTATTGTTTTTAATCCTTCCAGTAGCCTGCTCCTTGAATTCTGTTATGTTGAAAGATGGGCAAGTGGGTGTGTCACCCAATTTTTTGCGAGTGCAACCTTTTTAAATGATAGGTGAATGAATGAAATTTCTAAATGAAGGGCACGGGCAGAGGACACACGCTCAGCCATAGGTGGCAACAGCAGGTGTTGTGTTAAACTCAAAGAGGGTTGGTGTGATGATGCCACAGTTTCCACGTTTGCGCCAGGGAACCCGGGCTGGAGGGTTAAAAGTTTCAGCATGAAATGTGTTTTGACAAACTCAACGATATTGAAGAATAGAAACGGTGGGGGAGGAAATGGAAATGTCACTGTCACTGTTTCACATCACCGTCCTTAAGATAAACACAGATGACAATCTAAATCACCAGTCCAGACAGCTCAATTCATTTCTTTAACAAAAAAAAAAAAAAAAAAGAATCTCCTTTTCTGAGGGGAAATAAAAGAACCACATGGAGGGTGGTGAAATGATCATACCTGATTCAACCAAACTGCAGCAGTGCATCAATCCAGCAAAGGGAGGGGGGGGATAATAGCAGCCAGAGACTGTTTTAACACCGTTACTTCACAGTCATATTTCATCCTCACTATGTCTTTAATACCTTTCCACTCCCCCGATGATCTGTCTGACCGGTTATCTGTGCTGTTTTGAAAGTGGCAAACCAAACCATTAGAAAGGCCACCCTCCCCGCAGCCGCGCAGCAAGCCCGCCCTGCCAATCGGCCATCCCGTTTCCAGACAGCACAGTCATTTCCCAGCCCAGTGGAGCAGTACTCCCTGACCTCTGCCTCGACCTCCGCCTCGACAGCCCCAGCTCCGGCACCAGCTCCAGCCCACGGAGCAGGCTCGGGCCTCACCTCCGCTTATTTATGAGCCATTTTACACAGTGCTGCTCCCATCAGAGACCCAGCCTTGGCCCACCTTACACAGCACTCTCCTCGCGCTTAACACGCAGAGCGCACCAGCGGGGCCGGGGGGGACACGGGCGCTGGTCGGGTCGAGGGAACCGTTAGGCCTATACATAGGTACTGTCACACACCCAGCTCGAGATGACATCAAACAATCTCAGAAAGACAAACATATCTATCTGCTTCCTGGTTGGCAAACACTTCCTGCAGACAGCCACTTGGAGACCAATCACTCCATCGTGCTCAATCTTTTATTACTGTATTGCCTTTTGAAATGTGCGATGAATAGCTATTTGACTATCCTCAGGCAAATAATCACACTGATCCCTCTGATCTCATTTAGCGATGCACAAGAACTGACGGGTTATGGTTATTGGATCATAATTGGACGTTTCATTATTTCTCATCAATCTAAGCAGGAAATAAAGAGAGGTAGAGAGACAAAGAAAAGAAGTGGACTCACCGCAGCGTAAAATTCAAATGACAGATTTATCCACAAACGCATGCAAGACTTTAATGGGAAACTGTGTGTTTGCATGTCTGAAAACAAGATTGGTCTGTGCCGGTAAAATGTTAACGCCGCAGGGAGCCAATGATTGTTTGCTTGTTTGCTTGTCACTAGTACGGAGATGACAACACTGAATGAAAGGGAGACGAAGACCCACACCCACCTGTGATTGTGACAAAGGCGTAGCCCTCCTCGCCCAGGAGTGGGTTGATCAGGCGGCAGCTGTAGGTACTATTGGGCTCCAACACAACTGTTAGCACGCTGGTCATGGTGAAGAGCCCTTCCTCATTGGCCACCACCGACGTGGTGATATTGTCCGTCAGGTTGCGCCCGCCCCCATCCTGCCACATGACGCCGGCCTCAGGAAAACCACCGTAGGCCACACAGGTCAGGGCCACCTCATCGCCGGGCCGCAGGTTGGATTCGGGCTCCAGAGTCACCACAGGCTTGGAGTAGGGGGCTGAGTGGAAGAGGAGTTGTACACGGAAAGAGGAAGAGGGGGGTGGGTGAGGATTCAGGAGGGAAGGGGGGGGCAGAGGTAGGAGTGGGTGAGGAAGGGGAGCAGCAGATACACAGTGTATTCAGTTAGATTCTCTGCAGCGGGAGCCACCCTGGGAACTGTTTGACATGATTCCCATTAAATTCTTAATTATATTTAGGGAGCTTAGCATAACACAGTGCTTACGATCCCACAGACACAGGCAGCATCTGTGGCACATCCTGATGCGGCATCCCTACACTCTAATGTTGCTCTCTCCAGGCAGCCAAAGCACCGAGCCACTCCCAGAAAGGAAGCACGGTGCCAGCTGGGAGGCAGGGGTGGGCAGGCCTGGGAGAAAACTGGCAAGCTCGGAGATTTGGGACGACACAGCCCGTGGCGTGGTAAAAGAGCGTAGTGGGGTGGAGGTGAGTGGTGAGTCGTCAGCCGGGGCTGACATCATGCTTCTCCAATCCCCGAAGCCACAACACGAGCGAAGAGGTGGCGAAGAAAGAAGCTGCTGTATTCCCAGGACCAATCACCTCACAGCAGACAATGGGGAGGAGCTGTGGGGAGGGGGCTGCTTGTTGAGAAGTGGACTCACACACTAACTTTCCCGCGTCCGTTTGACTGACAGGGAGATTTCCATCGAGGGCTCCTTTCAATTTCTTGCAGCATGGTGTGAAACAAGTCCACAATGTTAACTGTAATCGCGGGCTAAAAATAGAACATCTAGAAATCTGATGCATTAAATTGAGCCAATTTGTCACTGTTGGAGACATTGTTTTCCCTCTCCCAGGCCAGGAGAATAAAAAAAAATGCTATTCATTAACACCACCTTACACACATCCATCCTCGGAGAATACAGGAGCAATCTCACCACAGATATAGAAATGTGAGAAGGAAGGAGAGTCACACGGTATCATTATAAATAAATAAAACGCTCTGAGCAGTGAAAGCGGGCGATGTAGTCACACGGCAGAGAAGATGTTAGTGATGGCTGATTGAACGTAACAACAGCTGATAATCAAAGTCAGCAGATATTGACCATGACAGAGCCCACAATCAGCGCTTATTGACCAAAAACACTGCTCAGCAGCCCCGAGGAAACTCTTTATTACCTGTTTACGTCCTATGAGAAGAAGTGACCCTAAATCACGATCTACATTAGCAGATGTACAATGCATTTTATTGCATACTATTAGTGTATATGCGTGTATAAGCACTGAGGTCAAATCACTTTTGACACAATCAATTCGGAGCGCAACGTGAAGCCGCTACTGTAGGCAAACACCATCCAATCTAACAACATTTCTTCATTATCTCGACATCACACTGAGCGTACTGTACAAAAAGAATACTAAAACAGCATTCATTCATCTGTTTAGTTACTGGGGATTTTATGCAAAAATTCATCTTGCACACCGACATGATAAACCTGTGGGCAGAGAGTTAAAGGGGCACTCCACCAACTCAACACGTGAAGACCCATCCACTCTTCATTAGTTGTTCTATTTTGGCCCTCAGTTGGCACAGAGCCTGAGTTTCAAACCGGGGGCATGGCGTTTAAAACCCGCGGGCAATAATCGCGCAGGAAAGAGTTAAAGAGGAAAATGCTGTGAGGCTGCATTGTGGGGATTGTAGGATTCAGGATTTTTGGAGCTTGACCCATAATGGAGACTAAAAATCTCATAAAAAATGTCTCATAAAAGGAAAAATAATCTGCCAAAATAAAAGCACACATTTAGGGCTGCAATTAAAATTTAGTTCAGTTCATCATTCAATCTATAAAATGTTATTAAATTTATTATTAGGTTTGTCATTAAATTATTTGAAAAATGTGATGAAAAACAACACATTAGGGAGTGGGAAACTGTGCACGTCAGGTTGTGTTTTCCCTTGACATTTTCGCTTGAGTCATTGGTTGTGACAGTGAATTCATGTGAATACTTATTATTATTAACAATATGAAGTAATATTGTTGTTTGGTTGCTCATTCAACTGGAAACAACTCAGATAAAGCTACACGGGGGAGAAACAATGCACCAGATGTAATGTACCATATGCAGGACGTACATTGCAGCCCTGTCATTGGTTGGCAGTGTGTATGTGTCGTAACATTCCATACGCATGTTCGTCCGCTGCGCGTGTGCACGTGTCACGGGGGCGCCACGGCTTGACTCACCTGCCACCTGCAGCAGCAAAGCAGCGCTGCCATAGTCCTGCACCCTGACGAAGCAGGTGTAGCTGCCTTCGTCAGCCACCACCACCCTGCTCAGCAGGAGCGAAGCGTTGCCCCCGCCCAGCTGGGCGGGGAACAGGCTGGTGCGGTTGGCGAAGCTCTCGGCCTGGTCCACCAGCTGGTTGCGGCCCTCCCAGTACGCGTGCACGCTGCGCTTGGTGTCTGTCAGCTGCCAGAAGACGCTCAGATCGGACAGGTTGAAGGGGTTGGCGTGGCTGAAGGAGCAGTTGAGTATGGCGTCGCTGCCGTGCAGCGCCACCACCGGCTGCTCCGGGACTTGGACTTCCATCACAGCTACAGGGGAATGAGAGGTGGGGTGGGGGGCACATGTCAATAAATGTACAACACCATTCAACTGAAAGAAACCCTAATTATTGTATTTATTATTATTATTATTATTATTATTAATAATAATAATAATAACATAATTTTATGTTTTGCTGTATGTAAGAGCATGTCAGGTGAGCTGTCAACCACAGACAAAATACAATAAATCTTTTCCTGCAATCATCTCAACTCAGAAACCTTTGCTGTGCCAATCTTCCATGCCAAACATAACCCATCTGTCACCCAGGTACTCTAAAATAGACAATAAACAGTATTAGTAAATACTCAAACATACAGTGTTCACTGAATTGCAGCATTAATTTAATGTGACAGACTGACACCTACTCAAACTTGAAAGTCTAATGAAAAAAAATCAGTGGAGCATTTAGAGAGAAAAACGCTGCTGTTCCTGCTTCACAAACATCCACTTTGTTTGTGCAGCGCGGTGGCAGGCAGCAAGTGAGACAGGATGAAGGAGAGGGAGAGAGGAAGAGGAGGGATCTGCAGGTAAGCATTAGGACTTTGTCTATGTTCCTATAGGCTTTGCCTCCTGGCGATGGCTGAGCGCCTTGAAACTCGATGGTAGCAACAACATCTGTACAGCTTTAGTTAAATCGTTAGTCAAAATGAAAAAAAAAAATTCTGGAGTGTTTGTTTTTCTTTTTTATGAAAAATGACTCTTCCACTCAAAAGCTTCAGATTTTTCAGTGCATCTGAACCTTTGCCTGTGTCTGTGTGTGTGTGTGTGTGTGTGTGTGTGTGTGTGTGTGTGTGTGTGTGTGTGTGTGTGTGCGTGCGTGCGTCTGTGTGTTGTTTGTCTAGACTAGGCCAAGAGCAAAGAGCACACTGCATAATCATTCTGGATTAGTAGCCATCTCATGCAGTCCAGAGTACATCCACAGTATTCTCAAGAGTCAGCATTCTCCATTGATCCCCGTCTGCTGTTATACAACTCGGAGACACTTATCAGCACCACGGGGAAAAGAAAAGAGCCACTCGGGCCCCCGGAGCAATACTCTCCACTTTATGCTCGGCCTCTCTAATTGTTATAATCGCAGTGGCATTTTAGCCCCCTCACCCCTCGCTGAGCTCTGTCTGTCATGCAGCCAACGTCAATGTTGAATCACTTCGCTATGAAGGAGATTTGACCGCTGCAGAGGTGCAATAATTACTTCCCCGATTAACAACAAACAAGTCTTTCATCTGTGGTGGCTCATGTATGGATGGGCGATGCTGAGTCGAGGCAGACCTATTTTCAATCGCGTTCAGCCAATCCCGGCCAGGCAGCCTCAGCCACGCCGCGCGCCCGCTGACCTGCTCATCTGCAGGAACAGTGCCACCTACTGCCTCGGCTCCGAAGAGCAGGGCAATGAGGACACAGCAACGCACTGTGGGCTCTTCCCTGCGTGTCTGGGGCCTGATTTGCTCATGAAAACACTTATGAGTCACGAGGAGTTTGAAATAATTAAATATTGATGATACAAACATCCATGCGAAAGACAAATTTTAAAATGATGACAAAAAAATGCTATTCCTCCTCCAATATTGCCACAAGAAAGAAAAATAAACTGGACGCATCGTGAACACTAAAATAAAAATATTCATGTGTCACAGGTCCATGGGTTGGCATTACAAATTCTGACCTGGAGCAAAACAAAGGCTCCCTACCAACCAAGTGCCAAATTCTCTGACCCCCATGGTGAAGACAGCAGAAGGTTCTGTTTTTTATTCCTTTACTGTGATTACAAAAGCTCTGCCTTTGCTGTGGGGCAGGGGGTGGGGGTGGAGATGGGAGGGGCGTGTTTATCACCCAATATTATGCCCACATTCACCCAGCAGGGCGACACCGTGGCAAACAATACAGAGGACTTATCAGGGCAAATGCAGGCGGCATTGTGCCACCATCAATAGGGAAAGCTGAGCACATTTCCGGAGTATGTATTTTGGCTGTCTTTGGAGGTGGCCCAACCTTTGCGGTAATGAATAGGTTGCTGGTGTTTTTTGTACAAGTGGAGGGTCAGTGACAGCCCTCTCCGAGATGTGCATGCCGAAGGAGGAGGAGAGAGAGCAATTAAATCACTCCCCGAGCAGCCTGGGATGACTCACACCACTGAGTTCATACAGGAAGGGGGATGGGAGAGAGGGAAACAGAGGAGAGAGGAAAGACAGGCCGGCGTCGAGCTCACACTTAAAAGATAATATCTGGAAACAAGCCAAGGAGGAGGCTGTGATGGAGCCCCGCGCTCTAATCTCTCAACACGGACCAAAGTCATGTCAGAGAGGAGACAGAGATAGAAACTCCCCTCTCTCCTTCTCCATCTCTGGCTCTCGGCACGTCTTTCGCTCCCTGCCTCTTCCACCGGTGACCTACCGCTCGCCCCTGGCTGGATGCAGCTCCACACGGGGACCCTGTGCGGAGACACTGACCCGCTCTCAGGGAACACAACGGGAACATTTTGCGTTGCATCGAGGGGAGGGGGACTGGACGGGGAGAGGAGAGGAGGGCGAGCCAGGCCGTCTGACGTCATGGAAAAATGCACATCTGATGTCCTGTTCGTCAGAGGTGAAATTCCACGAGCCAAAACAGATCGCTGCACGCTGGGCTGTTTTTGATCTAGGGCTGGTTGCAAAAAAACAGCATGTTCCGTACAATAGCCGACTGTTTAATCGTCTCTCCTCAGATCTGCTCTCGACACAGAAAAACATGTATTCTCCAAAGAGACAAGTGTAAGTAGTGGAGGTTAGAGCTTAGAGCGTAAGAGGTCTTCGGTGAGAGGGCTGGGCTGCTCCTTCTGGCCCGGCCCGAGGTGTCCTCTCGGGGGTAAGGGGGGATCTCGCCTCTCCCTTCTCCCTCTCGATAAAGAGGTGCTCAGAAGCCGTAGAGGGCAGGCTGGGAGACGTCAGGCTGCGGGGATTTACACACTGCACTTTGTGTTTATGGGCCTCAGCTCTGTTTGAGTGCCTGCGAGACAGAGACGGGCACTTTCACAGCCGACATGAAATAAACTCATTACAGTCTTTGCGAGCGCTGGCAACGGGCCCCCGCTTAGCAGCGAGGCACGGGGCCGGCCAGGAAAGGCTGCGAGTGATCTTCACACTGCTCTCAACTCTACTGCCGAGGCCACCCGCCACCTCGTCACTATCAACACCTCCCTTCTGTCCCGCTTTCCTCAGGTGTGCGAGGCCCCGGTGCTGCTGGATTCGCTCCTGCCCCGATGCTAGCTAAGGCGCACGAGGGGAGCATGGAGCGTGAGGCCGAGAGACGGCGTGGGATGCGAGCAGACAGCAAATAGGAGGATCACGGCGAGGCTGTTGGTAAATCCAGTGAAATCACACATCCCCCTGGCAGATCCGGACACAGGGACAGATTGCGCACAATGACAGATATGTGGACTGGAACCGCGAGCCCTCGGCAGTCAGACTAGCTCACATTTGATTGTGATGCGCATACTTAAATGAATCATACCCGTGTTAAGTTTTAAAAAATTCAATTAACTGAAATGTAGTCTAGAAAAAGAATACCAAAAAGAGTGTATCTGGTGTCCCCCCATGACCACTGGCGCTCTTGAAGATATCACTTCAAAGAACTTTAAATCCAACTTTCTGCAGACACATTTCACTACATCTCCAAAGAGGGTTCGATACTCAAATTAAACCAATTTAACAGTGAGAACTTGTGGGGTGAAACAGCAAAGCTACGTCCTTCTCAGAGGCCGTAATCACTCTTTTGATCATCTTCAATTTATATCCATAGACACGAGCTCGGGCTGAGCCATGGCCCGCTCCAGCGGGAGTGAGTTGTATCGAACTGTTGATCATCGCGGGATTCAATCGGCGTATCCCTTCTGGGGGGAAAAAAACCCTTATCATGCAAATGCCAGAAACGATCAGTTCTGTGCGTACCAGTCTGAGTTTCAAATGATGGTTACTTCATTACTCGTGGTGTTAAATGACTTCACGAGAGAGGAGGGACGGTCTCCAACAAGACCTGCAGAAGCAGTAACAAGTGATGAGCAGACACGTCTTACAGTGGGTCACTTCCACTGCACCATGAGGTTCATCGAGAAGTATCAGAGTATTGTTAAGTACTGCTGTCCATAAGCAGTTTCAACGGTACTGCTATCAGTAAAGTCCAACAATAGCCAGTCCTCCACACGTAATGACATCATATAACGCACACATCCACACCCCACACACACACACACAGACACAGACACAGACACAGACACAGACACACAAGATTTCAGCCAGAGGCAGACACCCAAAGCCGGAGAGCACATTGATATTCCACACCTGTATGACTGCTGACAGCTCCACAGCAACACGCTGTCTGAGGAACCGGACACGAGGTGTGCTGACACTACAATGGAGATGCTGCTGTTACAAAGCTGCTCTGGAGCGGAGGGGTTCCCATCAGCATGACCAGCAACACACACACACACACACACACACACACACACACACACACACACACAGGTGTCCAGTACCCCTGTACTGTGCGAGTTTCTAATTTCTACAGCGACCTGCAAAGATTATTTTGGCGATACAGCGACATCAGATCCAGTTCATATGTTCTGTCAATGGCCACCAGCATGCACACACACACTCACACACACACATTTTAACATGCAGCTCCATACCACGGGGCCTCATTAAACAACGCTACTTCACTCCAATTTGACTCAAGTGCAATACCACTCAAAGATTAGCGCCTCACAGTCTTTCTTCATAAAAGTGGTGATGGCGACAGTTCAATAACTGAGCGGAGCTGTCTGCGCGGCCAGTGGAGCCGCTGGGTGATGTGTTTACATGTTTCAAGGCTGAACGTCTGAAGCCCTGCTGCCACGTGTGGGACGGAAGGAAACGGCGATACGATTTCACACGTATCAAGCACCAGCCCTGGCGGGCAAATTGCAGGGGCAATATTGACACAGCAAAGTAAACGGGTGCAATACCAACAGACCCGCAATGACAGTAGGTTTCAGACCAGCGAGAAGACAGGCGGGAGGAAGATACTTTTACAACACTGCCCCCCTCTGTGGATAAATGTGACTGCAGCTCAGGACATTTTCATTCTGGTCAATTTTGCAGCACCTGAACATCAAAGGCTTCTGCTCAAAGGATCTGTGAGCCCTTTCATACCGATTATTCTTATGATATAACCAAATCCCTTTTAAAGTCCGAGGTGGAAAGCTAGCTTTTGATTTCATGCTGTAGATGTAGATGTCCATAATGCTCCCATTGGGGAAAAAAACAACAACAAAACGCTTGCATCCGCAAAACATCAATAGTGATGGGAGTGCGGTAGGCATGATTTGGTTGGCAATCAGCAATCCAAAAAGAGTCTTTGTCCTGAGCGGCGGTTCTCAAATGGCCTCTCGGTGCAAGAGGCGCAGTATGGATGAGATTAAACGCGACTTAGACCCTTCTGCAGTGTAAAGGGGTCACTTTCAACATTAAGCTCTGAGCATAATCTCTTCCTTTCCCATTTTTGCTCCAGGAACTCATCATGGACTGTGAGTGCCCCTCACTCGGGGAGAGATACAGGTGATGGGAGATAGAGAAGACAAGGACTTTTGACTTGCTTATTTTTAGCAATGTCATAAATCAAGATGGGACTCGCTATTATGCTACCCCCACCTCTTTTGTCTCCCCCCCCCCGTCTTGCTTCCTTCAGAGATGTATGCCATCTCATATCCCGTCAATAACCTGTTAATGGGCTCCGGCAGTCAGATAATAGCGCTGGCTGAAGAACAGTGAGCAGATAAGGGCAAGCCTCTGGCTTACGAGCCTGAGAGACGGCGAGCGTTTGATGAGCAAGGAGGCTGGGGATGGAAGAGAGGGGGGAGGGCAGACAGGGGAGCACCTCAAGGCAGCACAGGGGTCAGAGAGTCACATCTGATTTGAGTGCAGCTAATTTCTACTGCCATTGTTACTGAGGAGCCAGAAAGTGCTGATGGGGAAGAGAGGGTTTTCCTGATCCCACCGACGAGGAAGGTGTTTTACATCCTCTGCCTTTTAGCCGTCCCGCAGGTTGATATACTTTGCTGATTCATAGTCTCAAACACCAGGACAGTGGTTAAGCGAGGATCGGTTTGTCAGCGGCTGTGCATGCTCTGGGTGACAGAGCCGCCGTGCCTGACATCACCGCCGCCACGTCGCCGGGGCGACGCCCTGGAGGTAGGTGTCTCCCCTTGTGTCAGCTGCTCGGGTTGCCGGTTGCTTCCTCAGCAACTCGGGGGCCACGCTGCTTTCCAAGCACAGATCAGCCTCCGTCCGACCCATTCATCACAGCCCACTGGACGCACAGCAGAGCCACACGTGGCTCCGGGCCCCTCTTCCCCTCCAGAACCGCCATCTCGGCATATTACCCGTATCAATATTTTAACGATCCCACAAGGCAGCCTTTTTAGGACTTGTTGAAATAATCATGAGGTGCTTGTTGGGTAATGCACTCTGCTTCAATGAGCGCTCTGTGAGAGAAGAGGAGCTGGGAAACGGTGAGACGGAGGCAAGCCAACAGAGACTGGTCATTATGTATGCACTGCAGCGAAACCAATCTTTGTTGAGCCTGTCCTCGATTGTTTTTAAAAGGATACTTCACTGGACGCAATCAAATTAGCAAGAACATCATTGATACGGGGTAATAACCCTAAATTGAATTTCTGCACAGGCTAAAGTGTCCCCTCACTGCAGAATCAATTGCTGTGAAGAGAAAAGGAGGACAGGAAAAGGGCATTCATAGTTAGCAGACCTTTAAAAAGTACCAGCAGAGATGCAGACATGAGCAGGCTATTTTCACGCTCCGTGGCCCTGCCATAATGTGCGCCCGCCGACTACCTCGCTAGATGCGATCTTTCCAATTACGCCCATTAATTTGAATTACCTCACAGCTCCCACCAGCGACGGCGAAATCGGGTCAGCTTTCCGTTTCTGCGTTTGCACAAACGCAGCGCTCAGCGCGCCTGCGCCTACCCGCGCAGAGAGTGCGACGACAACAAGCAATTAGCTGGACAGGCTCCTGTTGGCTCTGCCACTGGCGGACACTGCGCTGGAGAGAGCCAAGGGTGTTACTGTACTCAGCTACTGTCGTGGCTCGGTCATTACTGTATATATCAAAAGTGTCACCTCCGTTTTTTCATCTTGAATTTACATTATTTAATGTGTCAGAGTATCTGAAATAAAATCATACAACAAATAAGTTGAGATTTTCCAAACACGGAATCAAGATTTGTTTTTTCGTTGAACTAAACTCAGGCTCCATCGTTGACTCATCCAAACAGCCAGATACACTTCTTTCTTCAGTGGAAATCAAACATGGCTTACAAAAAAAAGTTTGTTCCTACCCTGTTGCAGATGTGTTGCACTCTACTTTCACCGTCTGTCCTGTTCATCTCAAACCATCTCCATGGGGTTTAGGTCTGGAGACGTGGAGCCACCATCTTGTTCTGTTCTAATGGTTTGAACTCCAGAAGAACCAGTCTGCCTCACTGTGTTCCTTGTCTCCCTTGTCCTTTGTAACATTAAGTTTATTCACTGGACTTGAAATGCTAAAATTTCAAGAAAACCCAGAAGAATTGTGGTGTTCTAAAAATTTTGACCATGCACTTTGCTGACATATATTCCACAATAAGTCCTAATGAGCTTGATAAAAAAAAAAGCTTGAGCTGTTATAAAAACCAGTAGGGTTAAGGGGTCGGTGCCGGAAATCCCCTCAGTCCTGCCTCCTCAACAGTTTATCTACGCACAAAAACAACAACAACGCCTTGAAGATAAGCATCTTCAGGACTGTGGAGACACAACAGCTGTGCAGCTGCTGGATGTGTGATATCAGGGAAAGCTTTCTCTGAGAATGATCCATCATCTGACTCCTGAGTCAGTTTACAGCTGGCAGCTACAGAGACAATGCTACTGCGATGGGATGACAGAGTTGCCATGTGCTTGTCCTTGTGTGTTGTCGGGGGGTTCTACCACAAATGGTGTTCTCACAATAGGAGGTGTTTTGGCAGAGACTACTGATATGGGCACTTGCTGGAGCTATCGAGCAATGACACGGCTGAATACAAGGAAGATTACAGCCAGTAATCCCAGCGAGGGACCTGGAGACCTGAGAGGTCCTGGATCATATCACACACACACACACACACACACACACACAGCTACAAATATAACTACAGGCATCTGTAGGTTTGTGTGGCCAATAAGAGCAAAAGATGGCTGCTTATAAATGTCAGGCGTTTAATTAGTTAACCAGATAATTACCATGGTTAAAAAAAATAAAAAATAGAAACACTGCGCACTCATTACTGTGGGAACAATAAAATAACAAGTTAACTAAGGCTGAACCAATGTGTTGTGAAATGCACCTAAAAGGTCTCCTTAGAGTCGGTGCCACATGTGAGGTCACAATCATCGCATCAAATTGAACAGATTCCGCTGAGCGTGCAGCGTGTTTGTATCATCATATGCTGGGACATGCGTGGACAGCAGCATCGAGCTGGACTCCCGACTAATTCACTTAGGGCTCCGGTTTGCAGAGAGAAACTGAATCACTGTGTGAGCCACAATAGCCCATTACCCGTGAGTTAAAGAGCTCCATCAGTCCCCGACACCTCCCCCGCCTCCTCCTCCTCCTCCTCCCCTTCCCTCCCGGTGAGAGGAGCCAGTTAGGCAGTGGATGCCACACAGCCAGTAATGAGCAGGCCGCAGGCCCATTTGTACTGGGACAGAATAGGTCCCTAATGAACCACTGAAGACACTTAGGTTCACTGAGTCAAGATTGAAATGTGCCACTGATGGCCGATAGGAGGTTGTGTCAGCTCAAGCAGAGAGCACAAAAGGCGAAAAATAGCTCTTTTTAAACGATGGTGTTTTGGACAATAAAAGTTCTTTGGGAACTTTGTGGGTTCGCTTAAGTACGCTTTGGTCGCGTTTCACCATTTCGCTCTTGGAGCACACAGTCGAAAAGCCTCCACCCTCTTCTTCAGGGGCGTTACATTCAAATAAAGGAGGATCTCTGGCTTTGAGATTATAATTTATGTTATGTGTCAGACCCAAACCGACTGGGAATAGGGCAGCGCTGGAATATATTCACTATTGACACGCTCAATTCCCTTCTTTTATTTACCTCGTCATGAGATGTTATCAAGCCAGCCCAGACTATTTGTTTCTTTTTTATGATGACACAAGTTTTTCTTTGAGCCCCATTTCTTCTGAAGTGAAACTTCTGAGTGCGTGAGTTATGAATCCTCAGTTGCAACATCAACCACCACGCTGCTTCCCGGTGTTATAAATATAAGAGGATGACTTCTTCACCACACTCCCTGAGTCACAGCAGAAAAAAACTGCACCGCCAGCACTTTTTCACCGAGGGCCTCACCCCAGCCCCGGCTCTCTGCTCTTCACCTGTCTGGAAAAGGTTAAAGCTGTTCTGTTTTACAAGCTGAATTATAAGGGGGAAAAAAACATAAATTAAAAAAAAAAACACTCCCATATCATTGAGTTGTGTTTTTACTCCCTCAGGCACAATGTATAAATAAGAAACTGTTCTTCGTCAACTCGTCTGGATGGATGAGAGTTTAAACAGAGGGGGTTTATAACTTCCAAACTACTGGCACATTATTTCTGGGAGCAGCCTCATTTGAGCTGCTGTTTGGCCCAGTGAAGCCTTTGAAGGGTGAACACTAATAGGCCCTGCAGGGTGTATTGTTTAACAGGCAGTGGCATTCCCCACCGCGGGGACTCGCATATAATGGCAGGGCAGGGGCAGGGGCAACACCCACCAATAGCTTGGACGGCGAGCATGGCGGACAGCAGGAGGGACAGCATGGTCTTTTCGGGGTGGATTCAAACCGCAGGTCCACTTCTTCAGACGCAGCGCTGCAGGGGGAAGAAAGCACAGAGACATGTGAGGAGGAGGAAGACTGCCATGACACAGAGCTTGACAGTGCAGCACAAATAAGAAGATTTGCGGAGAGAAGCAAGTAACAATAACAGGGAGGGGTGTCTTCTACGTGCACGTCTTTGTTTTAGTTTACTTTATAAGTGGGTGGGGACAATGAGACGCTCCAAAGCATCACATATGACGAATTACAGGCTATTTGAAAGTCTAGAATTACTTCTGGTGACTTATCTAAAAGTATGTGTGAAGGCGGCGATTTCAGTTTTTCCTCTGGCCCGCTCAAAGCTCGTCTCTGTCAGAGGGAGTGGACCCGGGATGACAAATGGGGACTTCCAAAGTTGCGAGGAAACAGCCAAGTCATCCTCTCTGCTCTCCTGAGACAGCACCACTTCAGGAGCGAACACTAACCCCCCACCCCCACCCCTCGACTTCCACTCTATCATGCAGGAAATATTAATAAGATATTTATCTCAGGGAGATTGGAAAATGTTGCTACTTTCACCTGTATTTGCTGAAGTTGTGTTATAGCTAACACTGACGACAAGCTATTTGCCATTTGTATGACTCCACAGTCACTGACAGTAAATAAGTTAGTCTATCAACAGTATTCAGACCTTCTCACCACCAACAAATTAGTCTGTATTTTAAACACTGTGATTAGAGACAATAAGGCAACTAATAAAGAACTAAAACAACATATATTCTCTGTAATTGGATTTGGACCCAACAGGTCGAGCTGTTCAAACAGAGGACTATAGGAGTGTTTGAATAATTTCTTGGGTTAAACTTGGAAAAGATAAACAACCCTTCTTGAGTTTTTAAAAGAAGAGAAAGGCCGATCGCCTCTGCACTCAAGGCTACGCACGCTTCAGGAGCTTCTCAGTGCCAAACATTACTGAACAAACAACAATACAAAACTCATGGCTGGAGGAATGGGGACAGCTCGAAGCCCGAGAGGCGCCTGCTGCACATCGGTGGACAACCAGTGTGCGCTGTGTGCAAGTGTGTGAGCACGAAAAGAAAAGAGGAAAGAATGAAGACAAAGACAGGAAGAGAGAGGGACACGTTCTATTATTAAACAGACATGCTCGCCATCCCGAATACTCTGCAAGTCTGCTTTTTCCAATTAATAAGAAATTGATAACCCCACTATAAAATATTTCTAGAAAGATTTTACAGTCACTGAAGTCATCTTCACTGATGATTGTTTCAGAGCTTATGATATTATGTTGTTCTTCATGTGCACCAGACTAAGGTTTTTTTTTTTAATGAGACATATCCTTTAGCAGGAGAGGATGTGAGCAGCAATCCACCAGCAGCCATACGTCTCTGTTTCCCAGCAATCACCAGTTTACCATGACATCATTTCTTAGCCCAAGATGAAGGAACAAGAACAGAAATCTGCTTCCTTTGTGTTTTTGCTCACGTTTGCTCACAGTGAGCAGTCCACATCCTGCTTTTGGCCCCTGGACGCGTAATGAGAACCATTTTGGATGATAAAAGCTGCTACGTGTTGGATTTTCACAAGCTCCTGGCATATTTGAAATCATTCTGCAGAGGGTTTTTTGGGTGTTTCAGAATGAGAGGACGCTGGGGAAAGCTGATGCCGTCTGTGTGCTGCTTTGCAGGCCATTCACTTCAGCGTCCACGGGTCAGATTAGCCGTGTGTGTGAGATTGAGCGTATTTTTTATACGACCACTGGGAGTCACCAAACTGAGACGTTTTTACATCCTGCACACGAGAGCCAACAGCAACTAGGAACAGGACAATTAACAAGTGTGGGGGGGCAGACTGTATTTTTGGGAATATTAAAAATAAATACCACGTATCAGAAAATGGAAGGAAGAGCCACTCACACTGCTGGTTGGTATGAGCCTGCACAGTGGCTGCGGGTTCATCCAGGTGGCTGTTGAATAAGGATGCGATGTGAAATACGAGCTACTTTTGCAAAGAACCTGGCATTTGTGATAGTCATTCAACTAGGACACAAGACGTCCAATAAACACAAAAATAAAATCCAGTGCGAAAAGGTTTTCTGTGCAAATTTGGGTTTCGGGAATATTTTAAAAGTTCATCGTCTGCAGTGAAGCATCACAAACTCCCCCCTCGCTTTTCAACTAACAAACGACAGCGGACAGGCGATATCTGCACAGAGAGCAGAATGTGTGCGAGAGGTTGACAAGTTGGGAGTAGGTCTGAAACCCTTCCAAAGCTGAGACAAAAGGTATTTTCTCTTTTTCCACGTCTTACCACATGAGTGGGAGTTGCCCAGCAGTAACCACTCTGGGTGTTTCACTGCTTTGAACATCAAGGTGTGGCTGGACTCCCTCCCCTCAACAGAAGCAATGAAACTTTATGGCTGAGTCCCCTGCGCGTATCATATGTTGTGGACACACTGGCGTACACATCAATACAGGACAGCCGGATCAGCCGGGGTGTTTTTGCTGCTGTGAATCATACAGTATTGCTGTCAGCTGAAGCTCCATCTCTTCCCCTAACCCAAACTTTTTTTTTTTCCATGAGGCTCCTTTTATGGCTTCAGCAGAGAGGATGTGGGCAGGAGTGCAGCTTCATCACAAAGTTTCCATAACAGCGCCGCTCACCACTTGCTCTCTGGACTTCCTGAAGCCCGTCGCCCGCCAGAGACCAGCTCAAGATGTTGGCATCCCGATGTGAATCTTCCCAGATATTTACTCTCAGAGTAGGTACGGGGATTCAAACGTTAAATCCTCAACAACGGCAAAAAGAAAAACAGATGCCCGTCGGAGCCACTCTTTGTTGTTCCTACGGATCGTCTGAACTGAACTGTGCCAACACATCAAACCACAGTCTGACTCTGTCTGTGTTGTCCAGACACCAAGAAGCCATCAAAAGACTTTTTTTTTTTTTTAAATGAATGACTCGAGTACTTTACCGACCCCCACGCCAGGATGTGCTCGCTTTTTTCTTCCTTTCATTTTACGACTCAGCTTTAACGATTTGGTCCAGTGGCAGAGGTCAAAACAGTCCTGCACTTACGAGTCACAAGCTACAGAATACCATGACACAATAAGATTTTAAAAAGCTACCATATCCAGCGCTATATTGCATTGTAGAATCAAAAGCATCGCCAGCTCTTTATTCAGGTTTCAATGGGGCTCGTGGAACTAATTACTGATAGTGCTCTCCAAAATGAAGACCATTAAAATACAAGGGAAACAGTCGCTGAAAGACAGTTTGACAGTCTGAATATCTTCAGGTTCTTTCGCTGATTGGTCGTCAGCCATAATCACCAGTGTATTTCTTTTTGACACTGCGCTAAGGATTATTAAGCTTCTTACTGAGGTCAAAGGAAAGAGAAATGATTCTCGAGGTATCACAGAGCATTAAGATTTACAATTTGCTGTGGCCACTGTACCATTGTATTACTCTTTTGAGAAATCTGTGACAGCGGTTCTCTAATAGTTTGTCTTTTCTCTGACACTCCTGCTCTCGAGCCGTCTCCTCTCCTGGATGACAGGGCCATTCTTAAACACTATTAATATAATGAACCTGAGCGACCTTCTGGGCCCAAATGTCTCATTGGCATATGGCTGGCATCATTGCCAAGCTTCTCAAACCATTGGGAACCATTCAGCCCTTGATGATGGGGACATTTCCAAACCGGAATGGCACCAGGGGGAAACTGCATCATGGGATGAAAGCAAGTCTTTCAAATCCATATGGCAGCAGTGGTTAAAATTTACCAAGCCCTCTTTCATGAGGGGGACTATGCCCACATGGTAATTAGTGCATTAATTAGTCAAACAGTACATTAGTTAGTCAAGCTGAGGAAAGAAGAGCTCCATAAACTTCAAGAAAGCTTTATGATTAAGAAGTTGTGCGAAAGTTTTACTCTGCAACTTTCTTCAAAGATCCAATTCACAGGTCACGCCAGGGCATGCACCGGTCACACGCAACAAGCCGAACACAGGCAGGAGAAAGCAGCACTAGACTGTTTATTTTTAACCACCAGATAATTAGCAGGTGAGGCAGTGACAACGGTTAGGCAGATGAAACGTGGATAGGATGCTTATGTGAAGCCACAGCAAGCCACTTTCGTGTAACCTTTATCTTATGACAGCTTGACACACTGCGCCTATCTGTGATAAATTACAAATATGAAATAATGGTAAGAACCACCTACTGTCCCAAACTGCAAATCACAACCCTGGCAAAAAAAAACTTGCAGCTGAGTGTCTCGTACGATGGCGAGGATAACATTATCATCTCCACGCTGTATCAGTGATCGTTTCCCATACAGGCTGTCAGCCTGGGTAAATACAACATCCTCCTGCATCCCACAGGAAGCTGTACCTGCCAGGAGAGCACAGCTGCACCGTCGCGTGACAAGGCCAGATGAGGACAGGCAACATCCTCACTGCAGCCTAAAGTGCAGCGTCGTCTGCCCCGGTGGTTCCCAACCTTTTCCCTCTCGTGACCTCTTTAAAAAAATCAAGGGATGTCTACTTGCAGCTCATCAACTGGTGGCACCGCTGCTGTCTTGCTGTGACCATTTTTCTCCCCACTTTTCTACCATGATCATCTACTGACTTGTCAGACGAGCCTTGTGACCCCTTGTTAGGGTGACAGACACTGGGACTGTCCTGATACAGTTGTTTATCCCATCCCCCCGAAAATGAGAAAGAGGGTGAGGAGTAAAACAAAAACTTATACTGTATATCGGTGTAACCTATGTATAGTTGCTACTTTATAATTTAGGTCATAAGAATTGGTGACGCCTTGTTTTTGGAAACATACTTGTGACATCAGTGAAAAGCTGTGGACAAATTGCGTCATTTACAAATCAACGTAAAGACACTTTTCGGTCCCCATTTGAGTTACGTTAAATGCCCCAACACTGATTTACGGCACAGATGCAGTGTTCGCCGCTTGTCAGATGGGGGCGCAGTCCCTTTCATTCATGAATGGCATCGGCTCCATCCGTGAAACAGTAGACCGCACAGCTTAGCACGCATCTGCCCAGCTTTAAGACTACAATATATATAAAGCAGCGAGCTTGTGGCACTGAGCCAGAGAACCGAGCCAACTATGTGGACCAGTTACCCTGCCCTGAGTTCACGGGGTTCTTCTTCTGCCGCCCCCTCCACAGCTGTTGCTCGTGTTAGAAAATTTTACAGTTAACTTTACAGTTATCTCCCCCGTTCGCTTACGTGTAATGAACCGCTCTGCTCCCACACACAGTTTCTTCGTCGGGGCTTACCATGTTAGGAGGGCGAAACTTAAAAACCACCAAACCGTCCAGCGGCGGTGACTCTTTTCTCTCTCCAGCACAGCCGAGGTTATTTTCCAGTGGAGTTCATTCCTCTCTCAGTGAGACACAATAAGAAACTGATGCCGACTCGATAACAGTTTGTTTGGACGGCGGAGAAAAGTGCAGGATGTGCGTTTTTTCAGTCAGAGTGTGTGGGTATGTTCCATTGATTTGGGACGGTTCTCTTCACAGAAACCACTCCTTGCTGCTTTGTCCAGCAGTGATGTCATTCCGAGGGGGGAAACAGTCTTCGTAGTTCCGACCCCCGAGTTAACCGTTTAATGAACACACCGGCGCCTACCGCCTTTCCTTACCCTACAGTCGAGCCCCCTTTTTGATATGTCATAGTGGGGAAAGTGTCCCAGTAAGACATGACTGTGCAAAATCCCCCCCCCCCCCCCACACACACACACACACACGCACACACAAACAAGTAATAACAACAACAATAATAATTATAACAATAATAATAATAATACCTTGGCATTTCATTTTGTTATTTATACCTGTGTATTTCCTACTTTTCCATGTTAAAAATATTTCCTTAAAATTATAAATACACTTTTTGAGTAGTAGTACTCAAAACAAAAGTAATAATCGTAATAGTAAAAGCATGGATTTGGGCGTGCAGCTTATACTTTACAAAGAGAGACTCGTCTGATAATTACTTTGCCATTGTTGGTTGTGCAAGGGATCGTCGTGGATAAGTTCAGAGAGACGCAGACCGTTACACTACTGTCTGGAATCACATTTGCCCAAAATATTACACAGCACTGGAAAAAATCTTAATATACAGCCGGAAAATCAATTGGGAACATGGCCGCATCGAGTACAGGGGGAAAGTTGGTCAGTATGGGCATTATTTGGACGTTTATATTGTCATGTTTAGCCAGCTGTTTAAAGTGGCTCAAGAGTATTTTATTTGTCTTATTACGTGTGCGAGCGAGAACGCAAAAGAGACTTACAACGTATCAGTGGTTACAGGTACAGTGGTGGGACAGAGAATGGTAAAATATCCTGTGTCTGGACATTGAAAGTAAACGTCACATTGTTCACGTGACTAAACCCAGGAAGCGAATTGAGTGTCAACAATAAAAGGGTGAGTGTGCAGTTCTCTTATAACGTGTACTATCGTCGTGGCAACTTGGTGTGACATTTAGTTGAATGTTAAAGGATGGGATTGTTTTCCGCTCCACTGCTGCTCGAACAGTTCACGTTTAATTTAGCAAAGCGACACGTTTCTTTAGCAAAGGCTGCGCAGCTAACCGGGGTTGCTAACATATCTTTACCGCACACAACCTCCATAAAACATCCACATAAATCTAACAGTATGTTTTCCCGGGGCCGTCCACTTCGAACAAACAAAAATATTGACGTTATTTTATTTTTAGACAACAGTAGGAACAACGAGACCACAGACAGTATTTGCTAATAAACTATCGCTACCCTGTGAATTAATCGTCCATGCTCCCATGTTGAGTCTGTGTTCTGTTTATGTGATGAGGTAGAGATGGCTTCTTCCGACTGGCACCTGTCGCTGAAGCTGGTGGATCAGCCCAAATCCATCTTCCACTTCCCAGAAATGATGCCAGGGGATGTTCCTCCTGGAGGATACAGAGTCGCCACATTAAAACAACTTGTAGCAGCTCAGCTCGCAGACTCCATCGCAGACCCTGAACTCATAGGTCTGTTACAGCTGCGGCACTGAATCCCAACAGATTTAGTTGTGAATGAAATGTGTCTGTGTTTGTGCCACTGACAACAAAACTCCACAACTGCGTCATGGTAATTTCCTCATGCTGTCTACATGTGTGATTGGTATTTGTCTTTAAAATGACCCGTGTTGACCCGTGTCACATATCAGAGTTGGTGCACTGTGGACGGAAACTTAAAGACGATCTCACACTGGATGCCTGTGGGATTCAACCAGGATCCACTTTACACATCCTCAAAAAGACTTGGCCAGAGCCCGAGAGTAACCCAGGTCTGAGTGTGTGTCATTTAATTGAGATTTATGTTTGAAGTTGTACTGTTAGAGACTGGTCTCAACTTGAACGCGGCTGTTTGTGTGCATGTGTTTTTCTTCTGTAGAGCCCGTGAATAGAGCAACTGCAGCAAGGGAGTTCAGGGTTTTTCATGCTGCTCTCCACTCTCTCAACTCTGCCTACAGAGACTCGGTGAGTGGGAGACACAGAGTGTCAAACATAACAGCGCCTGTAGTGACACCCCCAGCCTAATGTTCTACTTCCAACGTGCGAAAGAATAGAAATTACATTTCATTTAAACCATCCTTATCCGAGTTTAGTTCATTTTACTCAATGTTAAGAGGTACAATGTTTATCCTCGGTCCTCTGCTCATGTGAATTCTCTCTCTATGCCAAAATTTGTGGATGCTCTTTACAATAATATCTCAGCCTTCAGTTACAGCTCAAGGGCATTGGTTTCATCCAACACTGTTTGTTAGCTTTTTTTGAACAGCAGAGAGTTAAATAGGTTGTCCTTCACTGCAGAATACAGGAATGCTTTGGTGTGTTTGCACTTTACTAATGCGTTGGACACAAACATCCAAAACTATTTGCCTTGAGTAATAGGATTCTTCTATGCTGTTCTTTGCCTGAAGTTTCACCTGTGTTCACAGCTGTTTACATCTGTATGATCTCCCCACCTGCATTAAAGTGTGAGGAGGAGCTCAGAGTTGTATACTGTAAACCTGCCAGGCACAAACTGCGGGCTTGAGGGACAAAGGGCTACTTCAGATGAGAATAGGCATATTTGTCTCACATAAATAAGTTTTGGCTACACTCTTGTATTGACAGCTTCATGGATGTTGGCCCAGATAACTGCTCCTGTTGATGTAGATACTTGTGAGCAGCAGAAGTGCTCAGCTGACAAACCTTTCACATCAAATAAATAATATTTCAACCACACAACCGATGACAAGACTACAGTATCTGTAGTGTATTCCTCTCATGGAATTCTTATGAATGATAGAGCAATATTACTGAAATCTGACAGCAGACCAAACCACGGGACTGCAACAGAGATTTACTATGTTGTTGAAAGTTAAAATATTGTCTGAGTGCCGTCGTATGATTTAAAAGGTTTTTGGTGGTGGCAAAGTGGTTCCATTTGTTGCTGCTCATTTCTGCCTGACAACCTGTCAGCTCCCTGGTTTATCTCCATCCACAAGATTTATAGCCCAACATGAAGCATCAGTATCACTAGTGGGGAAAAATTGTCCTTGTAAAAGAGATTTCTAAAAGAAATGCGCAATATTGTCGATGAACAATTAAGTACTTATTGACATAAGAATGCAGGCTATTCTCTACATTTAACCTACATATAATTCCCACCTAATTTATCAACCGTATTTAGAGTATATGAATGATACTGAAACTATTCCTGCAACTGTTGCTACTGGAAAAACAATCTAACTTCTGCTGATGGTGCTACATTAACAAAGGGAACTTACTGTCTCTTCCCTATCCGTAGGTATATAAAATGCTAACAAACAAAGAGTCCCTGGATCAGATCATTGTGGCTACACCAGGGCTCAGGTCAGACCCAGTTGCCCTAGGTAAGACCTGTGCTGTATTCTTAACATCATCACGCCATCTCATTGTACCATGCTAATATGTAAACAATCACATTCCCCTTTCAATCTGTTCAGGCGTGCTCCAAGACAAAGACCTTTTCGTGCAGTTTACGGACCCGAGCATGCTGGATATGTGAGTGTGGCTCATGAAAATTGAGTATAGACCCACGAGCAGAGGGTCAATAAAATTCCTGTCTCTGCTTTTCTACCTTGTGTTTAAATAGACTAATCAGTTCACACCCAGCCCTCGTCAACGCCATCATCCTGGTCCTGCACTCTGTGGCAGGCAGTATGCCCGCCCAGTCCAGTGCCAGCTCCTCTCGCAACGTCTCTGCCAGTTCTTACAGTGATATGCCTGGTAAGTCTATCACTAACAGCTACAATGAACTGCGATTGACAATCTTCTTGTACTTGTACTTTTTCGTTTTCACTTAAAAATACACAGCTAATTATTTTTATCTGGCAGGAGGCTTCATGTTTGAGGGCATGTCTGACGATGAGGAAGATTTCCAATCCGTGAGTCACTCTGGTTGCTCAACATCAGAAATGAGGTTAAGGAGAACTGATAATGCTAAGGGCCTCAATGTATTCCCATGTGTCTAAATGCATGTGACAGGGGAGCCCAGCAGGACCTTCCAACAGAGCAGGGACCTCAGCGGGAATACGACCTGTGTCTCTGAGCCACAGTGGAGCGACGGGACCAAGACCGATAACGCAGAGTGAGCTGGCAACAGCTTTGGCCCTCGCAAGCACTCCTGACAGCAGCGCAGTCACCCCCACAACAGCAAGTCAGGTGAGACTGGTTTACATCCGAAAAAGGCATATAATCCACACATACTTTTAATTTAATCCACAGAACTGATGACAAGAAATGTGTATTTTTTTGAAATACAAGCACTGCCACAAAGCCTGGCTTCATCCCTGCAGGTGAATACATTTATCTTTTCTTTTTTCCTCTCCTGTCATTCTTTCTTTGATTTAGGCGGACCCCTCCGGCGGTGCAGCCCCCATGCCAGCGGGGACCCCAGTCAGTAATGATCTCTTCAGCCAGGCTCTGCAGCAAGCTCTGCAAGCCACCAACATGTCTGCTCTACAGGTTAGACTGTGAACTGGCCGACTCATCTCTGTGTTGAGTCTGTGGAGGAAACGTGCTTAGAAATTTCAAATAACATCTAAAATGGTGACTTACCCCGTTTATACTTACTGGTCGAAGATTTGTACTTTTTGTGGTATCAGTGGAATGTGTACACTGCAGCTGCAATGTTTTCTTGACTGTGTGGTCTTTGGATGAAAAACTCCTCTTTAAATCCTCTTTTTTGTTTTGCTTTACAAGGGTCGCTGGCAGTCCCAGATGCAGCAGCTCAGGGACATGGGGATCCAGGATGAGGAGCTGATGTTGAGGGCGCTGCAGGCCACAGATGGAGACATCCAGGCTGCCCTTGAGCTCATATTTGCTGGAGGCCCAGGACTCTGAGCTCATACCCCATGGACAGAAGCTTTTATAGAGGAGACAGCAAAATAAAACTCTCAACACTGCTGCCCAAAAATGATAAATTGTGGAATTAGATATACAATGTGTACATTTTTTTTTTTATTATTACCTCATTTACCCCTAAATATACACACACTTCAACTGAGCTCCATGACGGCTTTTTCTAATTGATGTGACTTGACTGGTAATAAATTTGATCATGCTTACCTCATCAACTCATCAGCCGGTCCGTTATGTAGTTGGTGGCACTGCCTCTAAATTTATTACACTGGTCTATGCAGGCTACGTTACCTCCTGCATTTACACTGTCTTCCTGCAGCCTATGTAATTCCCTTCTTTGTACACTAGATGGCAATGCAGTAGTTTATTTCCTTCCAGACTATAGCAGGTCATCCGAGCACACATACTGCATATATATTTGCTTTTTCTTCTTTCTCTAAATTGTTCTTGATCTGCCCTCTGCTGAAAACAGTATTTGATGAATGGCTGCTTTATTTGTAGTTGTGTGATTTCATTTTTTTAAAGAGGGCAATATGCTTTGACAGCAAAGGAACATAAAAATGAAAGTTGCACAGATAAGATGATAGCTTTATTAACATCCTCTGAGATGTTGCTGTGCTTGTCAGAGCATTGCTGCCATTAGCTTAGCTCCCCTTTTTTCCCTCTCATCCTTATTACAGACGGCTACATTTGCTTTGTCTCGTTGTCTCCCATCAGGGTATTTTAGGGGCGGACATATTGCGTGCCCCCCTCTGCTACCTACCGTTCTCCATCTACAGTAATTGCCCTGCTTAGTTTTATTACTGCATCTGTGAATGTGACAGCTCAATCAGTGGATTGCCCTTTCATGAGCACAGCACCCAAACAGCGCTTTGTGTCCGTCTGTCCCCATTACCATTTTATATGCATGCACACCTGCGGGCAATTTCCACCTCCAACTGCCTCCAAGGGCGTTTTAAAAATAAAGCATTTACACCATGCTGAAGGAAACTGTGTCACGGCTTCAACAAAACAATAGTGAATGAAAGTGTCATTGTCTTTCCTGCAAATGTGAAAGGAGATCATTGTGCTTACCCAGAAAAACATAGCTGCATTTTAAAACGAGCAAGGATAATGGGGAATAGTTTTTCAAAGATTTAGATTGAGATGAGTCATTTGTTTAGTACTTCACTAAATTTAGATGTTGCATACATACATTGTATTATTGTCGTGGAGGAGTTGCTAAAAAAATCAAATAAGGTTTGTTGCCAGACAGGAGGAAAATAATAATTCTCTATCTGTCAATTAAAATGACACTAATCTAAATATATTTTCTTCAAGAAATATCCAGTTTAGCTCAACTCCTGGCTACAAAAATGAAATAAAAACACTAGATAGAAAACACAACTCAACAATATAGTGCATTTGTACACGGCCAATATATTCAAACTAAATAATAATGGAAACAAAATCCATTAATTGTTAATATTCAAAACACAAAATTCAGGATATCAAATATGTGTCTAACAAACAAACCAAGACTCAATTATTCACTTCATAAATATATATTCAAATATTGTTTATTGTGTATGAAATAGACTGTGTGGTGTGAATGTAATGAAGGGGAAAACAACTGCAGTCCGAGTCCAAGTTTTGTTCAGTTAACTTCAAATAGATGCGTGTACTGTATATTTTGAATGGGGCAATGAATGAATGAGTCCACTTCAGTTTACCTTTGGGAAGTGGAGAGGAGGATATGTTTGTGGGGGTATTTTGAGGGGAAGTCAAGAGTTTAAGAAAAGCCTGGAGAGCTCAGCAGAAAAAAGGACGTATCTGAAATCTTGAGGTCCAAAAAGGCAACAGCGATCAGCCACTGCATGCTAACTGGGTCAAAGGACCATGGAACCCACTTCCCTCTTGCCTGCTCCTGGGACCAGCTTACCTCCGTTATAGCATTGTTGTCTATGAAAATTCTTGCCCCTTTATCCACTCCGGATAAGAAAGCTCATTTGGACTATATACTATTTCCTTTTCCTACCAAACTCACCTCCCCTCCCCCTTTCCTGTATAGGTAAAAAAAAGGGGCAGATCTGTAATTTTTCATTTTTCCTTTTCTGCTACACTATATAATGTCTATTTACTGTTTTGAGTGCACAGACTACTATCTCAAGCTTCTTAACTACAGCCTTCAGATTATTCTAAACAATGTATTGTTGCAAATGACCGTGTGAAGTTGTCATGGAGATACTCAATGGTGTGTGAAACGGCATCACACTTGTGTGCTGAAAAAGATGTTACCGCACCTGATAGTTAGGTCCCTTTTGTTGACAACTGTAACCACACTTCCAAGATGTATTGACTATATGTAATCTCTCAGGGCCTTGTCTGAGAAGCCTCTATGTCAAAAGAGGACTGCAATTACAGTACAGTTTAGGAATGGACAAGTACAGTTTGCAGTGGCTGATTCTTTTATCACCTCCAAATATAGTATATAATACCTGACTTTTCCAAAAGCATTGAAAGAGTATATTCATTGCTTTAAAATTATACAAAGATATTCAAATCGCAATGAAATACCACTTGAATATCCCACACATGAAAGGGATGAGTGAACCTTTAAGGTTGTTTTTTGGTTGTTTTACTATGGCCATCTTTAAATTTGAAGATATCAGAGCCAGGACAAATAATAAAAGATAAGCTGTTTCCAATCCACAGTGCTTCCTTATTTTTGAGATCAATACTGTCCCTCTGCACTGGGCTTTTACAGAGTCCCTACACCACACTTTAGCCAAAGGTCAATGAGGATTTGACCAGCTGTTAGTCACATGGGTGTTAAACTTTGTGTCTTCTTTTCATTTTTTAAACATAACCACAATGACCAGTGGTGAATGCAAAACCCCCATCTGAGCAGGAAGAAGAAATTACTTAAAAAAAAACTGGACAGTCGCTTCCTAACGAGTCAAGTCTGCAGCTTTGAAGCCGGTACAAATCTGCCCAATTACTCCCACAGTGACCTGGGCTTCAGGTAATGAGCAAGGTTCTGCGCCACGGCATTACAAGCAATATGTTAAGCCAGCAGAAACCCTCTATGCTGGGTCTTCTGAACTGGTGTAAAGGTGCTTCTAATCAAGCCTTCACAGGCAAGAAAAACAATACCAACACTTTTCTCTCAGAATGAAATCCTCTGACTTGTCAGAGGAGGAGAGAAGGATAGGGTTTGTATGACGCCCTCCATCTGCTTTTGTCTTTGTGAAAAGAGGCACTTCATGTGTTATTAACATAAAGTCTGTTACCTGAGATTGTTTTGTGCCTGGCGTGACTGAGTGGAATATGAAATGAGCTTCTGGTGGACACAAGGCCATTTTATCCCCCTTGCGGCCCATTCATTGCTTTCACGTCATGCTTTTATTCTTCCCCTTCTTTTTCAGCATTCTTTTTGTCCACAAAAGCTTCTTTGATGCATTTCATCCCAGGTGCTTTAACCCTTGATGGAGCCTCTCTGGAGGAGAACAGACCTGCTACAGAGGGAGAGGCGAAAATCCTGAAGAAACCACTGTGGGGAGTTAAAATAGCAACTTCACTCCTTGCTTGAGTTTCTGGATTTGGTTAGAGTCAGGCAAGACAAAGAAAATCAACCACCAAATCCCAAGTGCTATGTGGAGCTTGGACTCTTCTTGGTTGATGTAATAATTTTCTTGTATTCGCATTTTTGTAGAGAAGTGGCATGATTTTCAAAAACAGTACTCCACGCATTATTTTTGCAGAAAAAGGCTTAAATACACAAAAAGTGGTTTCATAGTGTGTTTGGCTTCACTCAGGGCCGTATAAAATTCTAAACTTTTGCACACTTACAGTATGGGCCTGTTTTGGTGCTGAAGCTGCCAACAGCTCGATGTCAGAGCCACAAAGACAAAGTTCCTCACTGTCTGGCTGCAAGCCTGAGGTATATTACAGGATCTTCCTGCTATCAAATTGCTCCAGAGGCTGCGAGTGTTCAATGTTTCCTTTCATCAGCACCCTACCTGTAGCCTTCCTGAATGCCTGCCATTAAAAACAGCTTCTACTGTCCCCATGCAACAGTCCTGAAAGTGATTTTAGGGTAAGGGATTAGGGATTTCACTGTAAAACGTGCCTTCAATAGTAGTTTCATTTACATGAAGCTGCAGTATGTATGTAGTATGTATTACAGTGATGTGTCTGGCTGAAAGTGGCAACAACAACTGAAAAAAACACTACTGATTGGCTAAGAAATGTTCATTTCCTGAGGCAAAGGCTTTCTTCAAATGCCAAGAATCATATAGGATTTACACTTCATTAAACTCGATGCACGGACAAAACTAGCTCACATGGAAACAAATCTGCTGTAAACAACTTTATTATCAAATAGGGCCAGAGGTGATCACTGTAAGCAGGGAACCTAACTGTAGGAAACATGGACAAGCAAACGTTTGACAGACACATGAGGCGAATGCTGGCATGAACAACAGAGTGAAAAAAATATGACAGGGCTGTGCTACAAAGTGGATCAATAGAGAACAAGTACTGGAGTACTGACTTGATAATAGCGCCAGTGTTCTGTCCTCGACTCAAACACTGGTCGCTCTTCTCTGTTTATCGAAAGGCTTCACCATGGTAACTGACGATGGCTAAGATACACGAAGGGACTTTGCTCTCCCTAAATAATTATCTGTTTGTATAACTGTGGTGTGTCTGTATGAAACAACAGGACAAAGGTATCATCAAAATATCACATTGCACATTTAGCTCATAAACCCAATTTTATTTATTTTGAACCTTGATGCCTCTATGTCCCCATACAATACATTCAGTATATACATTTGGCCATGAGGGACTGTACAGAGATATGTTATAGTAGTGCATACATAACGTGGCACGAAAATGTACACAGAGGAAACTCATACATGCCACTTTACCACAGTAAAGTGATACACAAGACACACATGGGGCAAGTCAATGGCGGATGGCTGCTTACACCAGTACACAAGCAGACTCACTCACACCCACACAAACACTGTTTCATGCGTGTACAATTTTGTGTACGCACACACACACACACACACACACACACACACACGCATGCACGCACACTTAAGACACTTCTCAGGGGGGAGAAGAGCTCATACAAACATGAAGCATGTGTCTGCTGATTGCAGCAAATCCCTCCCACCTCTCTCTGAACACCCCTCTGCTCTGGCTCTCCCTTATTCTACCCCTCCATCTCCCCCCATTTTCGTTTTGTCTTTCAAAGCTAAGGCCTCTCTCTAGGCAGTGTGGCCATCACACACAGACTCTTTCCTTGCAGTAGAGAAATACTCATGAGCAGCAGTAACTACATAAAGAGCCTCTACTGGCTTGATCTCCATAGTGGGGAACATTTAGAACATAAAGGATACATCAAACATATAGTTTATTTTAAATTTGCATTTCTTCTTAGGATATCTTCTTTCAAGGAAATACATAGGTCCACTGCAACATCTTACTATTCCCTACTAAAGCTGTGGAGGTTCATCACATGAACAGACACCCTCATATGACATACTGTACTTATCTGATGACTGTGATGTCTGTCCTTTCACTTACTGCACTGACAAAATAAACTTCTGCATACATCCCATTTTTACTTCTACTAATCAGATCATACTGCTGATTACAGTTTTTTTCCCTGTGGACATTTTGTACCATCACATGTCAACATTTGGTGGAGGCACACACTCCAATCATTTTCCCTTCAATGACTGCAGTTTATAGTTGCATAGCACACAACGAAGATATAGCTCGGGCCAAAAATCTATTTGACTTTGTTTTTACAGTGGTCATGCTAGCTTACACCAGCTTCTAATTCCTAGTATCAGACACTTTCAGCTTGAACAAAGCTGCCAAAATTTAAAACTTTACTGGGATTTGCTCAATAAACCACCAGTGAATGAATTTTGCAACTCCTAAGACTGACAAAAGTTGATGATTTGACCACACAAGCATCAAGTACTATCATTAGACTCTTCATGTTGTTCATGTTGTGGATACTGTTGGCAAATCAGCAGCTTCTTGCTGTGACTGCTCATTAATATTATACTGCAAAGAGCAGGCCACAAGACCGACAAGTCATTCTTGTGAGTTGCTAAACTCAAGTGTGGTTAATGAGTGAATGCAAAAACAGAAAGAAAAGTAGTGAGTCTGAATTCTATCTAGTTGATTTCAAGGGAGAAAAAAAGCCATTGACAGCCAAAGATTCAAGCATCTTTCACCAGTTTGTACCAGCAGGGTTAAAAACACACTGGAACTCAGAAAGTCTGTGCACACATTCTCATTTGCACACACACACACGAACATGCTGGACACCTGCATACTCACTCACATTCACACACGTATGCACATCTGGTAGTAAAGGGCAGATGATAGAGTTTTTAATGCTAAGCGGGAAGCATGACAGGTTGAAGGTAGGTATTTATCTGGTTCAAAGAGGCTGCGCTGTGATTGGTCCGAAGGGGATACATGATAAACTCTCCTGTGACGCTCGACAATCCTGTTGGTTAGGAGACGCCATGACTCGTGTCCCGATGTCAGGACACCGAGGTAAACTTGCATGTAGAAGAACTTTAAGCAACAAAAATGCAAAGCACCACAGTAAAAGAGGCTGGAGTAGTCCCAAAAAACACAATCACATCGGCACAGGACAATGCGGGTGAGGAGGGGTGGGGGTGGGGCTGCCAGGCCATCACAAAGGAGTAACACATCAGTAATAATTACCCCAGAATAAATTACAGTCACAGAACAATCGCTAAAAGCAGAAATGGAAATCAGCTGATCTTGCGGACTGATTTGACCCATGCATTATAAGGCATTAACCAAACATTTGTTACTGACATCACACTGTATCATATTAGTCACTATACATACAATTGCTGATCTGAAAAAAACTGTTTTGTTTTTTGTTTTTATGAAAATGTTTTCATAAAAAAATCTTGATTAACTGCATTAAAAAACATATTCGTAGAACCAATGATGCAGTTTTAAGGGAATTGGGAATGTCGAAGGGAGGGCAGATCAATGTCTGCAATCCCATTGTACCTATTGATCTGCAGATGGGTGAATGAAATTGATTTTCTGAGGTAGACAATGCAGGCATATTTCATTCTCCCGATGCAAAGCCATTCTAAGCAGGGGTAGCAGGGGTAATTTGGTCCGTTTGGAAAGGCTCTGGTCTCTAGCCTGGGCCAATTGTACTGTGTCGGATGGGAGGACCCATCCATCATGCTCTCCTGCCTGTCTCACCACTATGGTACTTACACTGTCATTGACGTGATACACCCACTCAGTGATGGATAACAGACAGCATGCACTATGACAAGATAGAGAGATCAATCTGCACAGCTCACAGGCCTGTTGTCTCTGTACAGCTGGGGACAAACCATTCACAGAAGGCCAGTTTATTGAATATCTTGGCCACTGTATGGGGCCCACGTGGATATATCCCTTAACATGCCTCATAAATGCCGCTTCCCTTACACAGCTCCTACAATCTTCAAGTCCCCTTACAAACAATTACAGTATCGGTAGTGCCTAACCAAATGAGAAAATCAGACAAACTTGTCCATACACAATTGTAAGGATTTTCACTCTTCGGAAAAGGGTACAACATGTTATGATAAAAGGTACATCCCACTGACAAATGTTACAGTGTTGTACCTTTCTTTTTCTTTGAGTGTTAAGTGCTCGGGGAAATCAGCTCAAGAATAAATGAAATGATGTCATCAGATAGTCAGTCTGTGATTTAATGAAGTGGGTGACTTTTCATAAATAGAAATAAAATAAAATAAAATAAAACGATAAAGACTTCTGCAAACATTGAGTCTGAAAGTATGTGATAGTATGCAGTCGGCCTTCTAAACAGATCTGGATTCTGTCGGCCAGTGAGGTGAGTCAGGATCAGCAGTTTGGGATGCCACTGTTTGTCTTCCCATGAGCCTACAGGGCTCTGTCCAGAGGGACAGGAAGAGTGGAGCCACAGGGTGGTCCAGTTAGTATTGCAGGGGCCGATGCCTGCGGATGACCCATAGCACTATAGTGTCCTGATGGCTACAGGGTAGAGCAAGGACATATGTTCGGCACCCTTAATGGGCAGCTTGCGGCTAGAGTAGAAATGGATAATC
The DNA here is from genome assembly GCA_016785225.1 of Psettodes erumei. NCBI lineage: Eukaryota > Metazoa > Chordata > Actinopteri > Pleuronectiformes > Psettodidae > Psettodes > Psettodes erumei. Next base: position 1,865,179 of record JAFBJZ010000457.1, read on the forward strand.
TCAGGCACGCTGTCAAAGGGGCAGCTGTTCTGGCCCAGGATGTACTTGTTCTCCTTTGTCCGGGACAGCTTCATGTGCATGAAGCCTTGGCTGCTCCTGGAGACAAGGGAACAGAAAACAGGGAGAGAGAACATGTTGTTAGTTCTATAAAACAAGATCAAGAATTATATATTATTACTATTATTATACATTATACATCATATATTGATATCAATATGTTTATAATATATGTTTATAAGTAATAAACATTCATTCATCTTCCATTACATGAGATACTTATAAAATCAATCCAATCTTTATGTTAGTGAAAAGGGATATTGCCTGATGCTGGAGGTTTTACTTCATCAAATGAAACTGCTGATTGCTGGATTAATTTTATTTTGTGCTTGAAGTTATGTGGGTGAGATACTTATACTAAAATAAGGTAAAGTAAGTAAGTGCATTTAGGCAGTGTCCAAATCCATTTTTGCTTGTGTAACAGTGACAATAAAAAGTTGCAGTGCCAGACGAATGGTTTTAGAGGGTTGTAGTAAGTCATAGGGGTTTTGGGTGTGACATTCAATAAATTAGAGCATCTGTTATTCACACACAAGCAGACCATCTACAGGAACTTCCCTGTGTGTGAGTATACACATGTCTTGCACCTGCTATGGAGGAACAACTACTATGTTGATAATGCATTCCTAAAATAACCAGACCAGGTTTTTGTTGGTCAATCATGCAATTGCTTTCCACAGTCTCAAGAAAGTAATGTTCTGACAATGTGCCTCACCACACTTCAGTTTAAAACCAACACACCCATGGGTGCTCAGATGGGAGCAAGTGAATGAGCTTGAATTTGGACAACGTGGGTGCTTGATGGGTTGTCTGAATCTCGCAAAGACACATGCAAGGTGCCACTTTTCCCTGGGTGTAAGAAAGTTTTTAGAGTCTAAGCCACGTCCGAGAGTTCTTTTAAGCTCATCGGTGCTTTGAGCTAACACTTATGTCATCATCATGAATATATGAGCCTCATAAAAGATTTATCAGTAGAACTTTTTTTAAGACACCTTGAATTGTAAAAAAAAGACCAATCATTACTCTTCATGCTGTGACTTTTCAAACTGTGGATGTCTTTTATTTGTAAAGAGTCTAGAAAGTCTATTTTTATATCCACAGTTTTATAACAAAGTAAAGTCTATAGGCCACCAGGACCACGCAGGCAGGGCCAGCAGAAGCAACATGAAACCACATGTGCGGTGAGCTGAACAACATGAATGCAAACCTGAAACCTTTTTTTCTGTCTTCCTAATTTTAACTGAAATTAATGGGAGCTATCTTAGAGTGTGATATCCAGTTCTTTCAATACTCCCATTGTTAGCATGCCAATGTGCTCACAATGACAATGCCAACTTACTGATGTTTAGGTATAAGGTTCACCATTGTCACAGCATGCTAAAGACAAAGTAGAACCGAGGTGGATGAGAGTATCATTCATTTTGCTGGATTTCATAACATGACTATATGATTGTACTGGCAAAACCTAAATTCTGACCCGCTGGTGGTGCAAGTGGAAAAAGGAGGATCACACGGGAACAATAAATGTCTCTACAAAAAAATACTCAAACCTGTTGTGCCAAGCCATCTTGCTCTGCATATTTTGTGATATTTCACTGGATAAGTGAGCTGCTGATGGTACATCATAAAAAGTGTTAGAATCACCAAAGACATTAGCATTTATCCTCTGGGACCTATGGATATCTGTACACAATTCAGGTCAATCCATCCAATAGTTGAGATATTTCAATTTGGAACATAGTGTTGGGTCCACCGATAGACAGAGTGACACTGTCATTCCTAGAACTGAGCCATAACCATGGCCAAAAAATAATTGAAAGATAAAAGTATGCAAGAATGGACCTGAATACATTAGCAACTCAACACATCACCCCTCCTTTGACAGCCCATTTCTCATTTACCCACACAGCAGTTGCTCCCTACAGTACGTGACAATGTTCTGAAAGCTAGATTACCTCAGATAACTCTGGAGCTATCTGGGGAGGAGACTAAAATTCAGATTGCCTAAGGTTCTGGGCTTCACATCCAGAGCACAAGGATGTTGCTAATGAACCCCCTGGAAAAATCACTTAAGCTACAGCAAATTGAAACCTCACCATGTGTTTCGAGGAACGCTTCAATCAATACATTTCACATCTTGGCAGTAATCTTAGAAAAGAAAAAAAATATTTTCGGGGTTGTTCTTATGTGATGCAACAGTCATCTTAAGCGAGGGGCTAATACAAAATTAATGTTCCCTATATCTGTAAATATACTGTTTTGGTAATTTGTCTTAGAATACATTAACATAATAGCTTTTGCAATCACCAGCTAAAGCTTCTAGCAAGTTATGATTGCTGCAGGCTCTGATACTAAGCAAGCATGACAGTGGTGAATCCCCAGACTTATGAGGCCAGTCGGTGTTATCTTCAGTTTGCATTCTGTTTGTGTCAAATATGTTGAGGAGGGCTTTGCACACACAGGGTAAGTGTGCACGAGGTGTTAAATGGGGGAGATGTTATTTATTTCATCAACAAACCTCGGGATGTGGGAATATTATTCTGATAGCATCAGACATAAGAACATATTTTGATTTTGATAAGACCGGGTGGCCAAGAGCGTTAATGTGGTTTGCAACCTTCACAGGCCATGCTCCTCTTTTTCCATTTTTTCTATCCCTTATTATGAAGTGGGTTCACAAACAGACAAACAAAGTGACTGCTGTTTTTGGGGTCACCGAATATACTGTATTCCCGCTGTAGGTATGTGTACATATTTGTGGATGTGCCCATTATCTCTGACAAACAAGAGCAAGAAGTGGGCTTTAGGCAATTCAAATGTGAAGCAGGTCCATTCTTTACTTATCTCGTAATTGCATGTCTAATGCCCGCAGATGTGTTCTCTCTGTGATGAGAGAAAAACCAGCAGAGATAACACTGAAGTGCACCCCCCCCCCCAAAAAGAAACCATAATGCAAAGAACGGGGTTCAATTTTGGAATGTCCATCAAGAATAAAAACACATTGAAACCAAAGAAATGGTGATAGCTTCCAGTGATAATACACTAAATTTAAATAGATTTTTTTTTTTTTAAAACTACTCTAATCTGATTCTAATTATTATTGCAAGAAGAGAGATAAAGATGAAGCTGTGGAATCCTACTGTACATGGCAGATCATGGAAAATATTTAAAATATTTCAACAATTCATTGCCATTAAATTATTTCGTAGACAAGCTGAGGCAGAAAGCTGCAGGTTGAAGTAAACACAACTTTCAGACATCACAATTACTGTGCCACTGGCCTTGATGTTTGAGCATGCCATTAACAAGTTCATCATGATTTGAGGAGAACAAGAGAAATTTCCCTTGCCACAGGTCTCAACAGTTCTAACGTTCTGCAAGTGGTGCCAGGAGAGCTCATTTTAAAAAAATTCCCCTGCTAAGTGCATTTGATGAATCTTCATGCTGAGCGCCGGGAGACAGGTGTCAGGTTACACAGAGCCACACTTAAAAAAGCAAACACATCAATAGCATCATTTTTAGATTCCCAGCTGATTTTCCATTAGGTGTTCAGGGCGGCTTATCGTGTTACAGTCCTGTAGGGAGAGAAACCAGGACAAAAGAGCATACACCAAGGCTGCCAATAAAATGAATAACGGGTTATTTTTGAGAAGACAGGCCTTTGTGGTGTTATCATATCCATGTGTTTGTGGGCTCCCATTGTCTAATCAGGATTAATCTCACTAGGGAGGTCTGCTGTCCTGTTTATTGAGGTTTATGACTTTGATTTGAACCCGGTAGACCTCAAAGCAGGAACAGCCTGACAGCGATCACCACTTATCTCCACCTTCAACATATTGGATTGCTCCATGAATGATGCTCTCAGTGTTATGAATCTATGGCACCAGAAAAAGGCAAAGTCATCTGTCAAAAGATAATGATCCCTGGCAGAAGTGATGACCTTTTTAAGCATTACTGGGCATCAGATATCCCCTGTGCCCATTATTTCATATGAGCCCTAAATTGAATGAGTCTGCTCAGGATGATCCCTGCCATTCTCTAAGAAACAACTGAAGACAAATGGATATATTTAGTAGTGTGAAGCAGGCAGCAAGTTTAAGAAACAAAATCTGTCATCTAGGTTTTTCACTCTTGTCTTAGAATTGTGTTGTAAACAGTGATTTATCTCATCTTCACCACATAAAGGAAATTTTATCCAATGTGCCTAAGCATGATTTAGAAAACAATAAAAGCAGGCCATGTCTGTGGAAGAGGAGCGCAATTGTAGATGTGACTCCTTTTTGGTTGTTCTTTCAAATGGTTATTTAGTTTGCTCTTGTCTGTGCCCAGACATTTCACAGATTGATTTTCTTTTCTAAATTGAAATTTCTTTTGCTCAGCCAGCGGAAACATGCTGGGCATGTGTGCTGTGCAGGGCTCTCTCATGAGGTGACATACACGGTGAAGGTGTGAAGACTTGCGAAGGGTTTAATGTGTTTCAAACACCTAAAAGGTTTTTCTCCACTTCAAGGAAAAGAGAGAGAGATGAGGAGGGGTGGAAGGGTCGGGGGTAAGGGACTGGCGAATTGAAAAAAAAGGGGTTAGGAGGGCACAACAGACAGAAAATGCTTTCTGTTAGGCCAGAGTGCTCCTGAGGCTGGGGGCCCTCAGCGACGGCTGTCTTTATCAATAATGCAATACATGTACGCGCCACCTCATGGCCTTATACATTTTTCAGCAACCTCAGACATGGAGGATCTTCACCTTGGGTTTCCACTCATTTTAGGTGGCAGCAGGGGGAGGCGTGTGCGCAGACTGAACTCAGAATCCCCTCCACCTGCAGTGCAGAGGCACCTGTCGTTCCCACGAATCAGCCCGCTGATTGTTTTCTGACTGATGCCGAAGGCACAAGATACGAAGTTCTGAGACACCCAGGAGCAGACTCACACAGATATACACTTCAGTGTCTACACACTCAAACACACACACACACACACACACACACACACACAGACACATAGATGGAAGCAGAAACCCTCAGGAAACATTTTCTATTCCAATGATTTGTCTTCTTTTTTTTCTGCTGTAGGTTCTTTCCCTGCCAGATATTCAGCTTGCAAATACAGTAAGCCATGAGCAGTTTATGTTACTACAGTGTAGAGGGGAAAAAAAACACACACACACATCTTATCTTGGTGTGTAGTCATGAAGTCAGTTAGCCTTGGTGCAGAAATTTAATTGTTATTCCTTTGAAGCACTTTTCTTTACAACTTCCCTGGCAGATGGGGTGAGAGTTGTATATCTGCTGTGTAAAAGTCCAGGCCTTCATTTCCCGCTGAGTCTGAACACCTCTAAAGAACCTAAAGTGTAAGTCTTCTCGGCCTGACTCTTTTACTCTTCCTCAACTTCTCAGTGTGACAGTCAGCTATTAAGAGTGTCACAGACGCCATCTCACCACCTGCTTTTAGTTTCTGCTCGCTACAGCCTTTAAGGTCAGAGAGGCAACTATGTGGCAAGAAAATGGGTGAAGCTAAAATAAAACTTCCCTTGCCTGTCCACTGAGTTGCCCATGAGTGAAACACTTTACTGCACTCCCCCATTATCTGCTCCAACAGTGCAGCTCATTATTGAGGGTCAGTTGGACAGCTGTGGGATGCAAATTTGTATAAAATACATGGATGCCAGTAAGACCATTACTGAAGCAGAGAATTAAAACTTTTTTTCCAAGACAAGCTAAACAAAATACAACTTTTAGTTAAGATGAAATGCATTTTCTTACTAGTGCCTGGTTGAGTTACTAATCTGTTGAACAGTCACCCACATAACTTGTAGAACAAAATAAAATTAATCCAGCAATCAGCAGTTTCATTTGACGAAGTAAAACCTCCAGCATCAGGCAATCTCCCTTTTCACTAACATAAAGATTGGATTGATTTATCTCTGACTTTGAAAAAACATCTTTATCAAACCTTAGAGGTTTGTGTTCCAGAATTGATGGGCTTACTATTGGTATATTGACCAAACACACTCCCTGCATTATTGCTCCATGTATCTACAGTTTGTACTATTTTTTTGTGGCCTACGCACACTATACCATGAGGGTCTACTTCTCTTGGGCTTCACATGACTGTTAAAAAATTTATGATTTAATGATGAAAAATCCAGACTTGTTACACTTGCTGGTTCTTAAAACATGTGTGGATGAATATTTTGCTGTTTTATGAGTGTGTTTGTGGTTTTGGTTTACAGGTTCTGGGCTTCGTTTTAGCTATCCAACTACAGAATTGTATTGTCCAAACAGGATACATGATCAATAGGTGTTAAACTGTACGCTATCTTGGATGCCAGATGAAACATCTGAATTGCCTTCAGGACAAATACTCCATATTTGATATAGGGCTGTATGGATCTCTTAAGTTTTGCCTGCTTGAATGTCATACTCATGGTCAGACTGTGTGTGGCAACATACAGGATGTTTGAGGTGTCTAGTACTCATCCAGTCAGACAGACATTTAATCCCTCTTGTTTGCAGTCAGTCAGAGCCAGATTAGTTGTTGGACTAGCCAGCAGTTAGTAATTCAGGCTTGTCAGACAGTAAGGCAGAAGAAGAAGAAGAAGCAGTCTCTCAAGCATACGCATACAGTCACTCACTGAGACAGCAAGTTAGATGGACAGTCTGCTACAGTGGCATAGAGAGAAATAGAGCAGTTTCCCTGCCAGAATGTATAAGCCTCCAGCTAGATGACTTCTGCTGTAATAACAAAGGCTAATCAATGTCTCTCAGCATATTATAGTTTAATCTCATCCAAATGTTGTCACAGAATTGTGGCGATTTTTCTAAATGTCACATGGTTAAGCTCGCCTTGTAATGAAAAATGAAGTTCATATAAAGTAATTGCGAGAGGAGCAGTTGTCAACAGAGATACAAAGATTTTATAACTGGGAAATTTAAACTTCATCGTGGGTTGCAGGCAATTTTTTAGACAGCAACAAATTCCTTGTTATGCTTCTGACAGCGCTGCACTGGCACCTGGTCCTGACAGCTGGCAGAAATGAAAATCATCAAACCCAACCCACTAAAGCTGCAACTTCCCATCAAAAGAATGGGACGTGACAGCACTGCAGGCCTGCAAGCTAAAGAAACCCCTACCAAATGTCAGACTAGACTCAACCAATCAGAGTGGCTCTTTTGAAGTCTCTGCTGGGCGTGGTGGAGATCAGGAGTCCCTGATGAAGGGCACCATTATCTGAGTTGTGGGCATCTTAGAAAATCAAGTAGCTGACCATGTCAGAGGGGTAACCGGGGGTGGGGGGTGGAGGACAAGGGACAGACAAGATGTAGGTTGGAGACAGAGGACTGAAAGGTGAAAATAGTTATCATACTGAAATGGCAGAGTCAGCAGACTATCAGGGCACATATACAAGGACCTTTACAAGACAATTTGTCCATTTGTCCACTGTGTGTAATCCACTAGCTGCTGACACATGACCCATGTCCCTGTGTCTGCAAACAATGACTAAACTCTCTGGCACTTTATCATGCTAAATTGTATGCGGCTTGTGCAACTAGTTTTTGAAACGGCACTCATGTGCGCTTGTGTATCTGATTATACTCCACAGAATGTGGCTCCTTAGTGATGAGATTGCTGTCCTTACTTAAGGGAGAGGGAGTAGTCGTTCTTGCTGGTCTCGCTGTTTCTCACCAGGTAGCTGGCTTCTTTGCAGAGCCTGAGCAGAGACTCTGCATCTGTACGGCTGATCGCTCCGTGGTACCAGCTACAGTTAGCAATGGGAAACAGAGAGAGGTGGAGGAACAAATGGATGGTAAGAATAAGTTGAAAAGAGAACAAAGCAAATCAAACAAGGGTCAGACCCGCTCATGGACACACCGTGAACAAAAGTGGTGTATTTTAAAATGATTTTAAAAATGCCTGTCATAACCACACAATACCAATATTTCACTCACAACTGGCTTTCCAGGGGCATGGTGGGGTCAATGCGCTCCCCCACAGAGGAGCCGCAGTGGTCCAGTGATGTCATTTTAGTGTTGACCAGACAACCGCTGGAATGTCGCTGCGGTGGGCGAGTTTTCCCCTCCTTTGTCGGAGACATTCGAGACTTCTCCACTCCATCAAACTGGACTGTAATGAAGGAAAATGGATTTCAAAGATGTTTTATATTTCAAAATTATTTACAGCACTGATAGAGCAATAATGATAACACAACAAAGTCCTCTACATACACTTGAAACTTAGACATCAGATTAAGGCCACTTGAAAAAAGCTGGTGTGCTTAACAGGAAGAAATTTGTAAAGTTATGACCTAAATTGCAGTTTAACATTTCTAATGAACTACATTAGTGCAATGAGTGAGAACTGAAATTCAGATTGTGACACACACACACACACACACACACACACACACACGCAAACACATGCACACGCACACACACAGATGGTCACTTTGGGCAACTCAACCGACTGGACATGTGCACACAATGGAGGAGGAAGAAATTAATTCCTCCTCCACTGTGTGCACATTCCAGCAAAAGAAACACACATGTGAACTTCCTACAAACCACTCAAACAACCACATGTGTCTGTAAATACAGTAATATATGCTGCAGTGTGTGTCACTCTTTAGGAACACACAAATGTGCACCATCCTACAAATAAGCACACCTGGAACATTATTAGGCACAAATACCCCCCACCCACAACCACACACACCCCACGCACAAATACTGCAAGTTAAACATTAAATTGGCTTTTCAAAACTCTCACGGTCGACTGTGGACATGCCAAGCTCTCTTGGCAGCCTCACAGGGAAGTGTTTGAAAGTATGTGGGGGCTGGAGGTGACCTGTGTTCATGACATGACTGGCGAAGGTCACCGGGCAAATTCACAGCCAATCGACGCACAGAAAAAAAAGCATACACGTTTATTTACAAAAGCTAACACGAGAACAAAAGAGGCAATATCCACAGGACCAAGGACAAGTGAAAGTGAATTTGCACTTCTGGCAGAGGGTTACGGAAGCCAAATGAATGAAGGGCTCGACAGCGGAGGTTGAAGTCGTGCTGCAGTCATCTCTGTGTGTGTACATGTGTGTTTCAGCCATTTTCTCTCAGTCATCCATCACTGCAATTGATGTCACAACACCACTGGCATTTGGGAAGACCTATTGAGAGCTACTGACACGCTTCTCAAACAATAACAGAGGCTTCCTATATCAACCACATGACAAGCTTTAGCTGGAGATTGTCCGCTGCTTTAAGGTTTAAGATCAACACATCAAAGCTGAGCCTTTGGTGAAGGGAGTTAGTCTAGTATGAAGCTCACAGGCACTGGATTGCATCTGCCTTTGCAGCTCTATCACTAATGGCCTTGTCCTGCATCTAGTGTTTAATTACTTGGGTTGAACATGGCAGCTACCGTGCAGACAGTCACAGTGATCTTCACAACATGTTGAAGGAGATGAGTCTACAACTGTCTAGACTCTTCTTTTCAGTCAGAGGATTGTATTACACTCTACAGTTTGTTAGCCTGCCAAGTCTTCCTATAATCACACTGAGTGGAAGGGCTGACAGTATCAATCCATCAATTTAGGCTACAAGAGACAACACTGTGTCAAAAAATTTCCCTCAGCTTGTGGCCACCACTTAGCGGGGCTACTGTAAATGGGAAAATATATGACCTTCTGTAAATACTGTAAATGAAAGAACAAAATGGTAAAACTTATTACCTCTGTTGCCAACAGGCTTTGAAAGAAATTAAAGTGAATTACAAGTGATTTAAATGGCTTAGTTATAACATCATCAACTTCCACTGACACAGTTAACCTGTCATGCTGCATACTATAGGGATCAGATGTGAAAAGAACTAAAGCAGGCTACTCAAGTATAGTTCTCATATTCTTCAGTACTTCACTTTGTTTTAAGTGTGCGATACATCATACTTCATTACATTTGACAGAGATATACTGTGCTTTTTACTTCCCAGCTATGGTTTTCTGCTGCTTTTCAGATCCAGATTTCACATAAAACCAGATGATCATTTGATTATTTCAACTTTATAATTATACAATGTTTCACAAAAAAGCAAAGATTTGAGAAAAGTTTAACACTTAGTTAAATGTTTCAGTTGTGTAGCAGATCTATACTTTTTTTTTTTGTATCTGTCCTACCCCATTAATTATTTCACAACCCTTCAGACTGGTGTTTTGACTTTCTGGAGGGAGCCCTCATCTTACTTTGGGGAGGATACAGGATTAAACAAAGTGTATATACTGTAGTGAAAAGTTCTTTTGCAAATCAAATGCTTCTTGCGATAATTTAGGTAAATTTTGCAGATAATTATTTACTTTACTTTTCCTTTAGTTAATTTTGGATCACACACTTTTCACATTAGCAGTTCAAGATGTTGAAACAGAAAGCTGTTGTTTCTGCTCCAACCACCAGGGGCTCCCCTTCACCTCCACACTCTACTCCAGGTTGAACTCGCTGGCCTTGAGCTCAGTGATGCATTTCCCTAAACATAAACTTATGGAAATGATTATTCCAAATGACTCCGGCTACCGCTGTTATCTTGGCCCCTGCACTTCAGTTCATTATATGGCTATGGCTGACTCTTAAAATGACAGCCAAATCGTATTGTTGCATGACAGCTGGGTAAATTGTGGCTCTAACCTCAGACTCATGCAGAGTACGAGCTTAAGCTTCACTTCCTCAGGGCCTGATGCTTGGATGACAGGCAGTGCAATGATGCTCCTGTGTAGCATTCAAGTCCACATGAAAGACGTCATTAGTTCTGGACTTTTTCATGCAGTCCATTTGAACCACATGCTGACTGCTGGGAATACAGCGCAGGCAGGATGAGCATACAGTATATGTGTAAGGGTGAGAAACAGTGTTTCCATGGAAACTGACCAAGGGGACAAGGGAGATGCATGTTTGCTCATCCCTGTCAACGGTGACAGATCACAACATGAAGACGCAGCCAATTGCTCTCTCTCTCACTTTCAATTTCTCTTCCTGTTTGCATATGTCTGGCCCCTTCTCTTTTTCTCCTCCTCACCTCCTCTTTTGATCTTTTAATCTCACGCTCTCAGGCCCCGTGTCCCTTACTCACTCTTTCTTTTTCTCTGTTTTTCCAAGTCAACTACAGAAAAAGAAGGGGAGGAAAGGACTGAAGGAATGCTTCCACAAAAGTAAGGAGAGACAAAGCAATAATTTTATTCGTTATCTCCCCTGTTTCAGAGCTATCACCCAGTCACTGATTCCGTCTATTTGTGCAACTTTACCTGCTTATATTATATGTCCATAAATTATACTATGAACATGATATGTTTTTGTTTTCAGTTCATGAGTTTTCTCAACACGAGACTGGAAAACATAACTGCTATAGTGGTTTCAAGATGAATGTTGCTATCTTGGTTTCCCCTCACAGTCCATCTCTTAGTGTATCTACAGCCCACTCAACCATTCGCCTGACCTCAGCTCTTCACATTTCCTCCATTCTCCCAGCGCCCACACTAATTCCTCCCCTTTCCCTGAATTCGACACAATCAGTGCTTTATATGACCTTGATTAAACCCCCTTTTTCCCTCCTCTACCTAGAAATGGTTGAGTGGCTATTCTCCGTGGAGCTCACCCTGTCAACCTTTCGTGTCAGACCTGGAGACTCTTCCAAAGGCAGAGTGCATAGTTCTACAGGAAGAGAAATACCCTGTAGAGACAGTATCCAAACTGAACAAAAGCTATAATTTTATTTGCTCAAGTGTGAATGGTGCCATGTCTGCTCTGATTGCCAGCCATCTCACCAGCACTAGTTTCAAACTGTTGCAGGGTTATGTTTTAAGGCTGAATATCAATGGGAGTGAACAGAGTTCTTTCCCCTTTCATTCTCTGGAGCACGTAGTCTGAGACACAGCCGACAGGAGATTGACTAGAGGACCTGGCAACAGGAGAACAAAAGCCCTGGGAGGCAGCTTAAATGAGAAAGGAGTGTGCGTATATATTCAAGTGAACACACACATGCCTACCCATATTCACACACAAAGACATGTAGGTAAAAGTGCATGGGCATCCGCGCGTGTGTGTGAGTTATCAGTATTGTTGCTTGTAAAGTGCAGCACATGCAATCTGTATATCAGATTGAACTGTCAGTCAGATGGTGACTGATGGCTGAAAGACCTGCCCCCTTCAGACACATGGCTTCCTTTAGAGAGCTCTATAATAAGAAGGAAAAAAGAAGGAGGTTGGGGAGGGAGAGTGTGTAACAGAGGGAGCTGATTGGCTTGGATACAGATAAACATAGAGGTCAAAATGACATTTCCATGATAACACTGTGACCAAAACAACATTAAGTAATACAGCAGAGCAGAGCACAATACAAAGCAAAATAATGTGGTAATATAACACATACAACACAAGAAAACACTTCTGCGAAATTTTCAAGGGTGTCACTCTCCTCGCTGCAGAGCAAAAAACACTTGAGAGCTACAACAGAACCACAACACCAAAAATATAGTTACATTCATCCAGGCTCATGAGCAACATGACTCTACCCCTGGTGCACACACTCCTGAGCAAATTCCTCTAATTAAGCAGTGTAATTAATTCTCATTTTCTAATGGCATGCCTATCAAAAACAATGACTAGTCTGAAGGGTGAAGTGAACCATCAGCTGCCTTATTCTGAGGTGAAAATTAAGTTTTCCAGTAACAGTGTGTGAAATGATTAACATGTCTGCAGCCCATTAGAGTGTGCTGCACACAGACAATAGTGCACAGCATGGCATGGTATAATACCCTAGGAACTAGTACCTTTACAAAAAGCACTCACTTTTATGTCGATATTAATTATGTGCCTTGGGAACTCAAATAGTGATCCATTGGATGACTTTTAATAATATATTTTTGGAGCCCAGAAGTTTAATCTCTGATGATTCTGCCATCAAGGAAAATTCTCTTATTTCAATCCCAAAGTCATTTTCTAATTAGGTTTTCCAAGACAAAGGAATGATCCACTAAAGTGCCAGTTAGTGCTTCTATTTGAAATTAAATCTGGATATCCTTTAATTTCTCCTTTTAAAAAAAAAAAAACTTCTTAGTTTAGATTAGAGGAAGAGGTTAAAAGAAACACTTCAAAGTGTGGATAATTAATTCATGTCAGAAAACAAAGGCAAAAAATGTTTTATTATACTCAGACAAAAGGGGCCTTCATTTATATGTAGATGTAATATCTGTTCTATCAAACCACATTTAAATTTTGATAATGTGGTGGAAATTCTTTTCTTCCTGGTCTATATTAGAGCAAACCACAACAGACTTTATAAACACATACAGACCCTTAGCTTAGAGTATGTAAGCAATCCTGTGTATAATGGATGAGTAATGTGCAATCTGAGGGTTTGCCTGTATGCTGAGGTCAAGAGACTGCGTTATAACTGTATTCACAGGGGTCGTGGAGGCCATGGGCTCCCCCCTAGGTCTGCTGAAGTCACCTTTGACCCCAAAGATGTAGAGTGGGGCCATACTGGCTCAGACAGAGAGAGGATCACTTTACAGCTGGACGCCAATCTTAAACCGACTCACATCACAGAGGGAAGCAGAGCCTTTCCCATGGATTTATGGACATAAATCAACTCCTTGCCCTGTCCTCGCCTACAGCACGCTGCGGTGTCCTCTTACATGGCCTCACTCTAAGTCTTCCCACTCTGCCAGGGGAAATCCCATTCCTGGCATTAGTTCTGCTACACGTCCTTCTTTTCCCCGGGTAATTACAGCAGTCAGAGTGTGAGTCTGTGGAATGGCTTCAAAAATGATGAATTATTTGCCCATAGTGTTTGATAAGATGGTAAATATGGCTAAACCTGTGGCGAAGAGACTCAAGTCAGGAACTGAAACTTCCCCGATCGAGTTTGGTTTTTCAATTCATGTAAGCCACTTGTAGAGAATGGCAGGCCAGTGGGACATCTGGGATGGTTATGAGTATGTTGACAAGAGGAAATGGGGGGTCACAGAGAATGGCAATTACGCAAACAGAAGGCAGTTGAGCACAATTAAAACTAATGAGCCTTCAGCCCTAAAAACCTGCACGAGAGTTAGTGATTTTCTGCCACATGTAATCCAGATGGAAAAGTGCAGCCATTACTGAGCTAATACCTCAAGTCAAATTAAACAGTGCCTCTGCTAAGTCTTACAGTAAGTCAGGACTGACCAGCACATTCAAGGGAATGTGTTCACATAATATCAATGCAACCTATCGCACTTAAATGCTACTGATTTAGCGGGAGGAAACATTCTTTACTGTTCAAAGTGTTCACTAATTAAAGCAGATAGACAGCAACACTGAAGGGCTTTGCTGGATGAATGGAGAGATGGATTGTTGGATGAATGGACAGACACACTGATGGGGAGGGGGTGGGGTAACTGATGGGACATACACTTGACAATGTAAACACCAACACCCACCATGGTGGTGCTGGTCACTGCTCGTCTGTCCTGGTGGCGAGGGCTCAGCTGTCTGGGAGGGAGACTCCAGCTCCTCCACTAGGGGAGGGCTGGTGTTGAGTTGCCCGACAGGAGGGGGCCAGGGTAGGTCCTTGATCACTTTAATCTCTACTGCAAGTGTCGCCCAAGTCACCAGAGGAGAGGTGGAGGAAAAGAGAGGATAGTAACAAGGGGCATAAATGGACAACGACAAAGGAAGTGAGGAAAGGGAAGCCATGTCAGAAAACAGAGGGAAGAAAAAGAGAAAAGGAAGAAGGGGTAAGTGGAAAAAGATAAGAGCAAGAGTGCCAGCATTGTGGTAGAGAGCTGGTTTATACTGTGATCCGAGAATCAGCAGCAGCTGTAGATTAGAAAAGGAAAGATTTCAACAGGACTGAAAAGGAAAGTAAGTTAGCTCTAAAAGTCTGGTTGGGTTCTGATAGCTGGATCCACTATGGATTAAGCTTCACACTGTTTGAAATACACACATTCCAAGAGAACTCAGGCCTTAAACTTACAAAAGGGATCTGAAAGGTTTTGTTTTCAGCATGATCAGCAAGATTTATTTCTGTACTAAAATTCAAATAAACGCTATTGAATTTCAGTCCAGCGAGGCCTTTTGGGCCCTCCCCTCTCCATTGTTCCCATGTGAACTATCCTCAGAATCAAGACTCAGACACAGCCCAACTAATTTTTGTCTCACCTTTGGAATTTTACTTCTAAGTAATGCATGATGTTTCTGTTTCTTTACTATAGATGCAGGCCCAAATAAGATGATGCTGTGACTTACAGGTACTGATTATAGAATATAAACCTGTTTTGAGCTAAACTGCAGAATCACAGTAACCGATACAGTACATCAGCATGCAGTCTGCCTTTTTTAGTGCTCAGTTTGAAAAAAAAAAGTTTGCAGGTCTCTATTAAGATAAACAACAATGTAGACAAACCTCAGAGCAATCCATCCTGGTAATGGACACTCCCCAGGCTTTGCCCCTTAAATAATGTCCAGCCAGGGCATTACCAGGGTAAATTGAGTGCTCTTGCAAAAAACATATCTGTCCCGGGGGGGGGGGGCATTTGTTTAATAGCTGAGGATACTTAATAAATGGGATGGAGAGGAGAATGTTTTGTCATCATCCAAACAATACCTAATGGTAGAAGCTGAGGGTAATAAAGACACATAGTGCAGCAGGTGAAGAGCTTTGGAGAGCTACTGTATGTTCCTCCAGAGTGGAGGTTAATATTGCACGGCTGTGACTATTACATTGTTTTTACTTCGATATCCAAACACAGATCTTCCAGCAAGGCAACTCATAATGTTATTAAAAACAATTGTCACTGTCCATGGTGCTAGATATCTTACTGCAGCTGGTGTAAGTAAAGAAAACAAACTGAATTCTGTTTGGTTTTATCAGGCGAGCTGCTGCTAAAGGCAGACAAAGCACTTGAGTCCAAATTAAGAAGCCTTGAAATCAGTTCTTACTGTATAAACATTTAAAAGGAGAAGAAGTAAACAATGCAAGTGCTGCCCCTTGAGTTAGCCCAGGCTCCCTGGAATATAAGGAAATAAGGAACCTGGAGAGATGAGATCAAGCCACATTTGATTTCAGAAAAAATAATGGCCAGAATTAAAACCCCACCTTCCTCATTAAATCAGATCGCAGGGTGATGAAAAAGACTGAAATGAAACTATGCTTGAATATTGGCAAGAAAAACCCTTCAGTGGTAGTCTGTACTTCTATCCATCAACGTGCTTTGAAATCATCAGTGTGACAGCTACTGTATACTGCACATCAGTCACATCCGCCATGTAACGGTGACGACAGCCTTACTTGACTTGGGAGGATGCTGATGAATAGAAGGAGAACAGAAACAGATTGAAAGATGTAAATTATCCAGCACAGAGTGAATACAGGGTCACTTAAGGACGCGCCAATAAGTTTCCTGCAATCTGGGTGTTGTTTTTGTAGTTTTGCTCATTATTCCTATTGGTTTTAATAACGTGTGTGTTTGCTGTGTGTTAATATGTCAATATCTTTTACTGGCAGGTATAAAGGCTGGTTTTCAGTGGGAGGATGAGCAAAATTTTATGGACTTGTCCATCTTCCACCCTGCAAGGAAATGCGGCACAGTGGAGGTACAGGACATGCTAATGAGAAGCAATATCTGCAAGCTAGATGAAGGGGAAAACTGGAGAATATTCAGGCTGACAAGTAATTAAATCGCTGGGCTTGCAGTGTCAGGGGGCTAATCTAGAGAAAGGTGGTTGGAAGCAGGAGCTGCTTGCTGTCTATCCTGATGGTGAGAGAGGTGTGGAAGAGTGGCAGGTATGGAGAATGGAGACAGATGGGTCAGAAACTCTGGAAGATAAAATAACTTCCTGTACTTTGGGGGTGAAGTAGGGGAATCCCTTCCTATGAGATTAAAAGCCTAATACTCATTTCACATTGCAGATTAGCGTGTAATTGTTTGGGGAGCAGAAGGCTACTCTGCAGCCTTACAGTGAGGGCGAGGAGATGATATGGGCAAGTGGGGCTCAGATTCGCTCCGCTGCACTGCTGAATAATAGCATTTAGTACTGTGAAAATGAAGGTAAACTGAGTCAGTACCCACGTGTTTTGTTTTTGCAAAGCTCTCGGTGACTCTGGACACAATGTTGCCTAATGGATGAGTGCATCATAGCATTTTTGAAAGTCAAATTCAAATTAAGAACTAAAGTGACAACAGCTACAGTCACCTATGCACACTAGAGCTGATTTGCACACTGATCCTGAAGGCTCATCATGCTGCCATTAAGGTGCCATTTTGTATCATTTGTCTGCCCCCCATCACACTGCCCTCTCTGAAACACATACTCACATTACTAAATAACCCTGCAAACAGCCATTTGATGCATATTTCAACTAATTATCGGCTCTGTGGGTCACATGTTGGGATTTTTGTGAACAGCAGATTAAAGTGTTTTAGAAAATGTGCTCATTTTAAAGTACTTGCTGCAGACAGGCAGCTACAATTATCTACAATTTGGCAGTTCTGTTTTGTAATTACTGATTAGTTGTGTTTGTATTTTTGCTGTCTTGAAAGAGAACACACAGAGATCCTGCACAGCCCAATGACAATTTCTGAAAGAATATGTAAATAGGTTTAAGATTACTATGTCTTTGTCTTCTAATCTTACTGCATTTGGATCAATATTCAATCTCTCGTCTGCATAATCCTCAATCCACACATACAGAAGGCATCCTGTTGACATAAGCATAAAGGCTATTAATGATTCTAAATCGACAAAGCACCTGTCACTCAAGTTGACGGCACAAACACTGGCCACGTTAGGACTTTGAATAGGAAATCAAAAACAGCTGCATGTGTCAGTCACATGTCCAGCAAGCTTTGAATGAGTGGGATATTGGCAGGATGTCACCTGGACTAAGCGCCTCCAGTTTGAGTGTCAGCATTCAGTAGGTTAAACGCCACACCTGATTAATTATTTCCTTCACAGCGATGTTGACAGACCCGTTCATCAAAAGAACCAGAGAGTGCTTGAACAAGGGGCACCCCCCCCCCCTTTTAAATTATAGTTTACCTTCCCTTTGTTCTTCCAGGAGCAGATCTATTTTTAAAGCCAGGTATTTGTTTACCCAGGCTTTTCATTAGCCCATGGCACTTCATCACTGTAAACAGTGTAGCACCATAAATCACCAGCTACGCTTGTTTCTACCAACGGCATTTAATTTAGTTCTGCTTAATTTGGTTGGCTAATTGCATGCATATTCAAAACAAGCTGGAAGATTGTGATGTTTATGCCGCACATTATGAGCAGAAGAGTTCAGAACACAAAACCAGCCTCTTCTGAAGGCGCGTCTGTTCCAGCAGCACCCGAATCATTACAGATAACAACTGTCTAATGCTCGGTGGGAAGTGAAATGCCACCTCGTAATTCTCCACGTACTGTATCCGTCACATTATACGGTCCAGCTCTCTTTCAAAGCACCGATCTGTTTTGAAAGACTGCGTGTTTGCATTAAAAAACGAAAGTGCCACAGAAAATGGGTGACAGAGGTGAGATGACAGCCAGGCCTTTCCCTTGCTCTCCTATGAGGAGAGAGAAGGCAGAGATGGGTGAGTGACGGCCGAGCTTTGCGGGTGGGGGGGTGGGGGGGCTGCTTCTATACTTTGTGAGGGAGGTTTTTGTGTGTGACCAATGTGTGTGAGTGAAGATAACACCCGTGGCAGCGCCCAGAGAAAGATGGCAGGACACATTTGAGGCTCATGAAAGAGGCTTGTCAGGAAGGTTATCAGCAGGGTGTTGCAGCAGAAGCCAGGAGGATGAGACAGAGGTGCCGAGGGACAGACATCGCTGGGGGAAACCGGATCGTCCACGCAGAGAGACACAGAACCTTGGCACCAGCAAAACAGCTGGCTCTAACCCTGGAGCAAATAACCAATGCAGGACTGTAACTGAATCAATTATTTATTTTAGGACATGAGACATGAGCCTCAGATTTCTAGGTCGTTAAGCCCATGAAGATTCATTAAAAAACCATAAAGCTCCCCAAGACCTGAGGGAACAAGCACCTTCTTTTATCTCCCGTCTTAAATTCAGGGGACCCCACTGGCCAGGAGCCAAGTGAAGGGAGTTACAAGCAGGTAACAGAGGGCAAGGAGATTAAGTAACAATGGCTCTTGATCCCATTCCTGCTGCGATGAGGTTCAGATTTCCGATGGTGCCGTGTCCATGTCTGGATGCGTGAGTGAGTGTGGCACGTGCATAAGCAAAGCACACAGGCTTAAACTGACGGACAGGCGAGTGCACTTTCTCTCGCCCTCACACGCAGGCTTCTTCATGTGGTCAAATCCTAACGTGTTGTGCTTACACTTCACCCTCAGGCTTCATCCATCACCTACTCAGCAGCCAGGGGGGAGGAAGGAAAGAGGCCGTGGCAGGCGTGAGTGTGGGTGTGTGTTCGTTCTGAAAGGGGGGCAACGGCGAATATGAGTGATTAAACAAACCGCAGGTACACAGCCTCCCAGCACCCTAACAAGGCAGGGAATTTACATTCCATTGCATACCTGTCAGGAGATAGCCGAACAGTGAATAATAACACCAGACCAAGCGTTGTAAAGAGGCGAGCATGCACGCAGTGATAGGGACAGCCGAAGAAAAAGGGCTCAAGCTGGGAGCATTAGTCTCCTCTCCTCCCCCTATCATTAATGAAGACAAATAGTCTTATATGCAGATTGCAGTATTGTGTTTTACTGTGGAAGGAAGGCATGGGCAGCACTTGGTTCTTGTTAAATCCCTTTTCGTTTTACGCTCACTCCATGGTTTAGCAAGGTTGAGCATCTTTTTTCATTATCTGTTTATACTTAGTTGGCAGACACTTTCATTTCCCATATAATTGTTGGAGTATAACTGTGAAGGTTCTGACGTGTGCAGGAAAAGTGCATCCAAAATCCAAACAGCGAACAGAGTCATTGATAACACACAGCCATAAAGTGCTTTGAAAACTAAAGTGACAACTGAGGAAAACTGCTCGAGAAACCCAACAGTGATTGGACCTATAGAATGTGGTCTGCCAAAAGAAGTGTTTGAACAAAGTCTGAAATTGCTAGTGCATTGACACTTTTAGTTCCTAACTGAATTGTTGCGATCTGGTGACATGGCGGCGTCCTCACACTGGTGCAGAGTTTGGCAAATAACAAGAGTAGGCAGACAAACACACAAGTTGTTAACAAATCTCCAGTTCAACAATGTTATCGAGAACACTTGGCAACTGGCAATGAACTGAGCTAAAGTTTAAACAAAACGTTGTAAAACAATATAATAATGTTATCATCTATTGCAGAGAACTACTGCAGTAAGCCAATGTTGAATCAAAGCACCTTTGCAAAATCTAATGGATTTACAACATATATTTTTGTAAATATAACATTTTGGATTAAGTTTCTCTTCCAAATAGATGGGTCAGAAAAAATTGTTAAGCTAGGGATATGCAACACCTAAATGTGTAGCTCTGCCCTCATAGTACAGGGACTACTTTACCTAAAACAACAAATCAGAAAATCTGAAAATATATCTCTAAAAATGTCTGTGCCGTTGATAATATCTAGTTACAGGATCAGCTAAAGAAAGTAAAAATACAAAGTGAGACTCTTAACCAACCATGAAATCAAAGCCCAACCTGGATCCCACAGCTACTAGAGCAAACATGTCCAGACGTCTCTGGCTCTAATAGTAAGCCCACGGCCTTATGGCTCCAGTCTAAAATTTCATAAATTGTACCTAACCTTACTTTGAGTAACTTGCTGCAAGACAATTCAATATTGCCACTACTGAGACGTGAAAATCATAAGGATGAAATTCATCATCAGTACCAGTGGGCTCGAGGTTCTCAGGACAAGATCAGGGAAACCCTGCAAAATCTGACAATATACCCCAAGTTGAGTCTTAAAGCACCACGAATGATTTATGAAGGGAATTATGGGATTGTCAGCAGTCCAAAAGAACCGCCTTACAAGTGGACTTAAATGCTGAAGCAGTATATAATTTCTTCACATTGGAAGTAAGCTGGTTGCATAGATCAGAGCCTTGGGTGCAGGCACACAAGCTCAAACCTTGAAGGGTGGGACACTTTCTCTGAGCCTCTTGATGTGCGGATCCAAGGCCGGTCTACAAAAGCAACAAGCCTGTGTCGACAAGGCCTGTCCCAGAGATGTCTAAATCACCTTTCTTCCTTTTTCTGTCTTCCATATAGTGGGGAATTATTTCTGCCTGAACTTAACACAACACAGAACGAAGACGTGCAATAAATCACTTTCCTTTTCTTCTTTGAAAGACAACTTAAAGACTTATCTCTCCAATTCCCAGCCGACGCTTTCATGTCCTGTGGAAATTGAATTAATCATCATCAAAAGAGGGATGCTGTCTGTAAAGTGGGAGCTGAAAGAGGGATGTGTTAGTAAATAGCACCCTAAACAAACTCTTCTGAGTGCTGCTTGACAGTAAAATAATGAGGGAGCGAAGGAATGACTGAGAAAGCAGCATCCCTTATTTAACTAATCGGTGGCAGAGGTAGCACAGCGTGACGCCTGTGAAGACCTCAGTGCCTCGAATACACAGAAGTAAACAAGAAGCAGGACATAAGTATGAAAAAAATAATTAGAGTTTGATTTGAGCCTTCCCAAAGAAGAATATGCTCTTTGTCAATCAGAACTGAGGCTGCAATGCAATGAATCATGTCTGTTATTCTGTAACTGTGTTAAAATCATGTTGCATGTTGAGAAGTAATACTATCTTTGAGTGAGGAGGTAGGCAGGCATAAAGTAGTCTGATCCGCTGCAGATATGCACTAAATACTCTCTTGAGCCTCTTTTTCTTCTTCCACAAATGAGATTCATAAAGCTTCCGACCATTCAATGCCACATAGGAGACTTTACACATACTTAAACATGTTATATATTACAGCGAAGTCCACTTCAGCATCATCTCTGTCTCTCTCAGCCACACTGCTGCATCTGCACCTCGTCAGTGAAGCAGAAGTTCAACCTAAATTAGAAGTGTCATCGTGCGACTGTGATGGTTTTGGATAGTAATGTAAACACCTACCATTAAACAAGCTAAGAATTATAGCATCAAACGTCATCGGAGAAGATTTCGTATTAGCATAGATAATTGACTGGATCTGTGAGTTCAGAAGTTTGTACCATCACATAAAAACCAGATCCACCTCCACATCTCTAAAGCAGTCCCCAGTGAGTCCATCAGCACTACTGCCAGGACTACACCGTAAGGAATTAATCGTTATCTCAATCTCTAAACTGTAATCAATTTTCCTTTATTGAAATGCCATGTAAATGCAATGCTGTGGGCTCAAAGCACACATGGGAAATCAAATGATGAAGGAAATAGAGAAATATCTAGAACTAATAATAAAAGTACAAAATGTAGGTGATGAAAATGAATGTGTGCATTATTATTTTCATTTTGCGTCTCGCTCTGTCAGATTTCTATTTACACTTCTATGAAGCTTAATTATACTTCCAAGCGTAAAAAAAACAAGAAATTACAAACTTTGCAACTTATTTCCCCAACAGTGCAGCACGATGAGCCTTCTGGCAATGTGCAGTTTTAATGGCTTCTTTCATTTGGCTATAATCAAATGAAAAAGGATCTTTCATCCATGATTTAGTATTCCTGATGTTATCCTGCAGAATACTCTTTCACACTCAAGATTTCTGAATCTTAAACCAAATAAAACTAAATAAAAAACACTTTCATAGCAGAATTATACCACAGTTGAAAGCCTATGAAACATGGTGCTTCTCTGTGTGTTCACTGGTTGGCTGGTGTGTTAGTGTCACTTAGACTTGACTCATCTCTAAATTTGTGTGTAGCACACCACCACAGATGAAAGTACACTTTGGGTTTTTATTTTTAAGGGAGTGTTTAGCTCTCTTTTTCCACAGCAGGTTGAGGGGTCAACACAAATTCAGTCACTCAAAGCCCATACACCCATCACCTCATCACCCAGAAGGGTGCACTCATTGCACTTGTTACACTCGTGTCCACTAAAAGACTGATTTGAGGAGAACTTTGAGTGTCTGTGCTATTTTTAGTCCACTTCAAGCACTAGGCAATCACACCAGTTGCATCCTGATAATGTCATCCAAATCAAGAAAATGTTCATATTAAGGTGATTTGTATTTAAAGTGGGTGACCTTTTCTCAGTCTACTCCGAGGTTTTATTTTGAGGAAATGAGACATTAGGGCTCACATGATTATTTTTGGAAAGTTAATAAAGTGGCTAGACACCCTGCAAAATATGCACTTAACATCAATTCTAATAACATATTTAACCTAGATGCTGAGTATTTGCTAAACAAACACCTAACAGCAAGGTTCAGGCATCACTGTCACAGCTCTCACATGAACATGTATACAGACAAGACAAGAGACATTCCCCAGCCCCGTCTCCACTGGTACCTGTGAGGGATTTAGAGGTGCAGTCCTTTCTTCTCTGGGGACCTGATCCAGTGCCACTTACAGAGCCCTCGTAGCTAATGCAGTCATAACAAAGCAGAGCTGTTCAAGGATAAAAAAGAAAAAAATATAAAGAGAAAAGGGGCGATGAAAAATAGATTCAAGGGTGGCTGATTTTCTTTAATCAGTTAAAAGGCTTGGCTCTTTTTTCCCTTTAAATTTGGGGTGCATTTATATTCCAAAGCCGTATTCTTTCCGGGAACAGCCCTGTTTGATGTTATGGCTGTGTTAGCCATGCTGAAGCTCACAAAACACAGTGGCTACCTGCACCTACATGCACCTGCACAACCAATCATGCCCCACTCCCTGTTGAACAGCACAGACATCAACTTAGTTTAAACAGACAGCAGCTGGATCAAAACAGCACAGTACAATGGACACCTGGAAATGAACTTAGCAGGGGCTTTAAAAGAGGACAAACAGAAGTGTTAACAGAGTTTAAAGTAGCAGCAAAAAGAACCCTCAAACCTGGTAGAAACCACAATCAATGTTAGAGGTAGAAAAATAGACACCTGAGTTAGTTAAGCAGAAAAAGGGAACAGTTTCAGATTTAATGGCATTAAAAGCAACCCTTACTAAAATGCAGTCATTAGTTAACTGAATTACAACAGCGGATTCACAGTCTGAGCTTTTGGTATCATCATGACAGAATGCAAAAGACAGAGGTCAAACACACTGGAATGTCTTTTTAAATATATACTAAAATGTATTTCTGTCTCAATAAGGATGAAGAAGAAGAGTTTGTTCTTTGTTTCAAGAACATGTGTACTTCTAAAACGATGATGTAAGAGAAAGTAAAGTGCAGAGGCTAGTGTATTTTTTTCCTCAAAAGTCCTCTTATTCTATGCAGCAAGTAATTGACTTGCTAAAGTCACTTCTTGTGTCATATATCATGTTGATGGTGTTTTCAAGTCACCTTGAATGAGTATAAGAAGTTCACTCTACTCTCTCTTCTCTGTTCTGGCTGTCATACCTGCAAATGCTTTGGAAATCCTCTCCTTTTTCCACTCCCAGGGCTGGTCATACTCCTCAGGGGGTCGCTCGTCATCCTGGGGCAGTCGGCTTTCTCTTGGGCAGCGCGAGCGCTCAGGGTCCGAGTCGCCACCGTTCTCGGCTGGCTCATATGGCGTGTCGTACAGGGGCAGCTGCCTCACAGGTCCTTCCTTAGGCCCTCTTCCACCAGACCGAATTTCTAGAAACAAGGAGAAAAACGTTTAAATGCCAGGTCTCTGAAATAAACCTTTACAGATGAAATGGGGCTCAGTGGGAAATGAAGATTTATGACCATTGTGATGCTCTTAAAAGAAACTAAAGCAACACATTTTGCACAGCCTGACTTGCACATTTCTTGTATGCTTCACAAAAATAAATATGATGAATAAATAAAAATGATGAATGCCAAAAGTTGTTTTGACTGATTTGACTGGGAGACAGAATAACTTCATTCTCACAGTTTCAGCCATATGTCTCCTTGAAATCAGAGCCAATGCTATCAGTTAACAGGGGACAAGTAGAGTCACCTTGAAGGCTTAGAGCCTAATCCATTCAGAAAGCAGCTATAAACCCAGCAAATCTCAGTTTTTATGACTGAAAATGAACAATTTTGTACAGGCAGTGTTGCCAACTTAGCACCTTTGACACATGGATAGTAGTTGTTTACAGTGGTTCCATAACAATGTTCAACTACATCCTCAACTCACTAGGTTTCAATTCACAATGCATTAGGTTTTGACCTGGTCTCTGCATGTCAAATACTGCCTCAATGTTCTCTTAGTGCTTATATTTTGTACTGTAATAATTGGCAAAACATCAACACTGAACACATTATTTTTAGGAAGCACTCACAGTGCCAGAAAAGAAATCGCTGGACCAGAAAGCTACTGATCTCTCAACACGGGGATTTTCAAAAATAATTGAAGGCATCATAGTGTTTGTTGTGAAATCTTCACATGCTGCAGAAAGGGACACACGTTTTGTTCTGTGACACAGCCTGATAATACATGCAAAGTCCTCCCTTTAAAAAAACCAAAATGTTTCCAGATCTCTTGTTTGTCCGTAGATGGAGCTGTGTCCATACTTTCTCTATGTGAAAACTTGAATACAATTTATCCAGTGGTTTTCCTCGGTTGCTACCCTAAAGATTGCTGCAAGAGGAGATATTCAAGTCAGATTTTAAAAAGTCTTTCAAAATTGTATTTCTGAGAAACTCAATGCAGCTTTGTGGTCTTTATCACGTTAACATTTCAAAGTGTTATTCTGAATGTGACTTTTTTCCCTTTAAATGTTGCATATATTCATGTTTTTCTACAATGTCGTAAATCAACTTAACCTCACCAAACCTAAACTAGGATACATGCAAACCCTTATATTTTCCATGCAGAGGTGAAACAGACCTGACTCCTAATGAAGCCTCGTGCCCTTGAGAACTCTCCTCTTCCCCCCTTTTCACCGCCTCCCCCTCCTCCCCTCCTCAATCTCCCTCTACTCATATGAAGTTGTTAGCAACCTGCACCCTTCCTCCTGGGCCACATGAAGCTGTTAGCGGCCAGCATCACCATAGAGTAATGCAATGTGAAGAGAATGAAATATTATGCCACACTACTGCATAATTGCCTCTTAGCCCAAGGGAGCTCTTGCGGAAAAATGAGCAATGCATTGAGCCTAATGGAGCTACCCACCACTGGTGGTGGAGGTGGAGGGTTGGAGTGAGATGAGGCTGCCAGGTTCCACATCTCAGCATAATCCCACATTAGGCAAACTTGCACTCTTTTGATCTTAGCAGTTAAAAGGCTTGGTATTATGAGATCCTGGCATGATTAGGTCCTACCTCCCCTGCAGAAGAACAAATAGCTCTAGAAGGGTCTGAAAGAAGAAAGGGGAGATTGCCGTATGGGGTAGAATGAGAGGGGGAGAGTAGGGAAGGTATTATTGGTGAGGTGGTGAGTAAATCTTGTGGGAAGAACTATTTAATTGAAGGCGTGCTGCCTTCGATAAACTGCTGCGGTGGATTGAGAGTCCTGCTATGAATAAGACCTTGTGTGTGGAGAAAGGAGCCTTGTTGACCTCCCTCCCTTCCTCCCACTGTCTGTTATGATTCCCTTCTTCCTTCGAACTTCCCTTCCTTCTTTGTTTCCTTAAATCCTTACCTCCCTTCTTCCTGTCAGGGCCTGTTGAGGCATGCCCATGTAAACTGGGTTGGGGCACATCTGTCTCGGCAAATTACAATGATTGGCATGACAGTAGCATTGCATGTTGCAACACAGCTGTAGTCTATCTTCTGTCTTTGACCTCTACCCTCTGTTTAGGGGAGAGGTCAGGCACCACACCCTCCCTTGATGTAACCCATACCTCCCCCTCCCCGGACGTCAGAGTTCCTGTCCAGATGCTGCACTTCCTTTCTTTTGCCTTTTGCCCTCCACCATCTTGGCCTTAGCTGCTCCAACATCCCCACCCCAGCCCCCACTCATTTACTAATTTTGTAAGATGCCCAGGATCTAAGATGAAATTTGATGCTGCAACAATAGACTGTGTTGCTCCTCTAATGTTCTGAATGCTTCAAGTATTTTAAGCAACAGTTACACAACAAGAGTGAGAGCTGGTCTCCACAGGGGTTCAACAGCCATGTATCAGTGGTGGCAGCAACAGCAGTACTGACCACAAACATCTGTTTCGTGCCACTAGAAAAGATGGGTGCGGGGACAGCAACACATACTGCTGAGAATCAAACAGCTACATTCAAGCTAAGAACCATTTCTCCCCAATAAGAAAAGGCACAGATGCTGGCTGTCATAAAACCTCAACTGTAAAGCATACATCAGCTGAATGTCGGTTTCCACATGTGAGCTAAAAATCTGAAGCAGAGAAGCATTAAGCTCTGAAGCAAGCGACAGATCCAGTCTTTGTTATCATCTTTCTCTGGTTCATGAACTGGAGAGATTAATCCTATGGGAGAGGGAGAGAGTATATATTCCTTGCAATAAATCCAGGGAGGCTCCTGTTCCACTTACTACGGGAGGAGCCCTCTGGGCATATTACCATGGCAGTGCAAGGGCAGGAAGAGAGCTCTGGATTAAATCAAAAAACATTAACTGCAACCAACCTGGCAGCTGCATCCTGCTGCATATAAAGGACTGACCGGGCCATCTAGCCCTCATTATCCAGACCACTTTTGTCTTATTCGTCCTCCTTCTCCATTACTGCCGACCAGTAAAAGTGATTGCATTTGCGAGAAAGTAGCAAACAACTGCATAACTGTGCATTTATAGCAAGGCTAAAGCTTCTAATATGCAAAGGAAAACACATTTATCTGTCTCTTTGGTTGACTGCCATCCACCCACTCCTACTGAGCCAGAGACGCTTTGCACTTGCAGGGGCACAGTGAATTTCTGGGTTTGATTGAAGGATCTTTTGTGCACTAGTCAAGGATTAAATGCAATTGACTTTACACCCCTGGGAAAACAATGGCCAGAAAATACCCAGGCTTGAGGGATTTTCTCCGCCTTCTCCACCAGCTAAGGGGTCACTTAGAAATCTTGCACATGTGTTTCCATTATCATTTCAGTCATATTGGTTATTAACAAGGTGGATGTCTGCTGCCTGGGTCCACATCATTAAGTCAAGAACCAATTACAGATTACATAGACAAAAAGATAAATGACAGGCAGGTGCTTTATGATCCACACATCAATTACTAAACTCAGGCTTTGGTGCTGAGCTGTTTATGAGTGCTTAGGCGTATTTTAGTAAACCTGGCCCTACATGACAATGACCCCGCTCATCCCATGACTAAGACAAACATTTAAGAAAGGTAGAGGTTTGATGAACAAAGCCTCTGCAGTAAAGCTCATATGCAGCAGCCTTTTTGATCGCCCAGGTCTGCGGAGAGTGAACAGTGTCGTGTTCAGAGGCGCCAGTCAGGGATTTGAGCCATATCAGGGGCCACCCACAGATATTGTGTGTCAGTTTAAGAGATGGCTGACAAGTGAAGGTGTTTGTTCCTTGACCCATGGTGGCCTGCTATTGAGTGTCATGCCGCTTCCATGAGCGGATCTGAGAGGAGGCTCTTGTTGCCAACTGTTCCCCACAGACCTCTGGGAGAATAGTTCCGATAAGCAAAGACAAAGCAACACTGCCAGCTTTGTGCTCACGTCTTGCCCCAATTCTGATTCCATTTTCACGTCTCATAGTGTTTTGAAGAAACAAAAGCAGCAGAGACAAAGGGCATAAATTAGCATGTGTGCTACTGCTGTATGTCTTTTTTATAGCCTGCATAATTTCACTGTTTCTTGCTTGATTTGATATCTAGAGACAATGTGTAGAGTCTGCAGTCTCGATTTTTTTACAGCCATGCTGCTGTCTTCCTGTGAACATGACAGGTTTGTCCATTTGTGGCTTGTGCATGTGTGTCTGTGTGCTGCTGCGTCTCCAACAGCCTCCTGCAGACAGAACAAAAGCAGCCATGCCGTTTGTTCTCTCTGTCTCCTTCTTCCTCCTGGCTCACACTGTGCCAGGCTTGTGTTGGGTACACTCCGAGGCCTCTGCCTGCCTGTCATGCATAGTTTTGGGAAGCCTGGAAGCCAAGGCTCAGACAACATCTATTCCTGCTTTGGCCCAGAGAGAAGAGTATTTTGGGTCTTGCTTGACTATTTTTGGTTAGTGCTCTCATAAATGCATTTTCTGCTCGAGGCCATGCTTCTTGACAGACAAATGACACATAATGAGTGGTGCTTTTCGGCAGACCCAAAGAGTTGCGTCACCTTAGCGAACTAACACTACGAAATCTCCCTAAATGGTGTTTCAAACCACCCACAAATGTGCATTTATTTGTTTACAGGCAGGGTATAGAAAAAGAAAATCAAGAACATAGAAAGAGTTGAGAATTGGGCAGCCAGTCACATGTAATATCCAAGTGAAGGCACGTCTGTGTGGGTGTGAGTGAAACTTCGCTGTTTCCCCAGATGACCTGAGGGAATAGAAGCTGAAGAGTGTCTTCCACAACACGCTGACATGCATATGGATTCATCCGCTAAGCAGAGCAGGAGAGTAGGCCTACAGAGACGACATATACAGAAAACAAGAAGGAGATGGGTGATGACGGAAGGAAGCCAAACAAAATTATGGCGACAGAGAGAGAGATGGGAAGAGAGAGGTGCATCAGAGGGGGATGGAGGGGATGAATCCAAAAAGAAAAAGACAAAAAAACTATAGCGGGTGACTGGAGAGAGGGAGGGGAAAAACTGAAAATCAGAGACAGGCAGGTGATGCAAGTTAGTCACAGAGGGAGAAATAAACAAAGAGACTGCGACAGGAAGTCAAGGAGAGTGATGGGAGGATAGAGCGGGAGGCAGATGGAGAGGGTGGTGAGAATAATAAATATGCACTGTGCTGAAAGGCTCTACATATCCAGCAGCTAATAAACACAAATTACTTGAAGGCTCACGACAGACAATGTTAATATCATTAATGAATACATGATGGAAAATATTCAGAGCTTCAGAGCTTTCTTCCATTCAAAATGAGAACTACAGCCGCATGTTAGCCTAACCCTTGCCAATATAACCGTTGTTGAGATCATTCAAGGCCTAACTGTTGGACCCATCTCTTGAATGTGAAAGCGACAATGCCACCTTTACAGCCATCCAACTACCTCACCTCTATCTTTCCAAACATGTACAACAACCTATGGTGGCCTCCAGGTAATGCAAAAATACTTGCCCCTCTCTAGGGCCAGTGTTTTTACCATTCTGGGTTACTGTAGAAATATGGAAGTGCAAAACTGACGGGCTCTGTGGAAAGGGATGGGCTTCACATGTAGATATGAAGGGCTCATTCTAAGCTGATGTGCACACAATGATTCTTAATGAAAACATAATAATTAATATTATATTTAATTTCTACCATGAGATCCCTTTATATCCCACACACTGGTCCTTCAAAACAGAAGTCAAACTCAATCTTTCAGAAACACCATGAGGTCAAGTCCTAAACGCAGACAAGCTCAGGAAGGATCGGGTTTCCTGTTGTCACTGGAAGGACTGCTAATGAACTAAGTCTGGCATCCACTAATGAGTAATTAACTGGATTTGCTGTTTAACATGGGATGATGTAACATTGTGGAGGGGCTCCCTGTGATTTGATCCTGCCACTCTGTATAACACTGGCAATGCCTCACCTTTGTAAAACCCTGTCCACTGCAGGGCCGCTGCACAGACGGTACCGTTGATCGTGTGTGGGCCGCAATTGCAAATTATAGCTCGTTAGGACTCAGGTGAAAGCTCATTAATAGAAGATGAATGGGGACAGCGGCTTGAAAGGGTGCCCATCTACCTACATGAATCATAGAATAGCCATCACAGTCGCAAACAAACAAAAAGACGAGCAGTAGATCAGCATACTGACAAGGCGACAGCAAGTACAGACGTGATTAGTCATTTGTCGTTGCCGTCGACTGCACCGCCGCAATAGAAATTCCATTTGGACGACGATCAAACACACAGAAGCTGGAATCTTTTCTCGACACGCGGTGAGGAGGACTTAATGTGACGCAGCGACAGGCTGCTTGGCTGACGCTGTTGGATGCAGAGGGGCCCACAGCCTTGTGGGAGTGGAGCTATTTTTCCGCAGCCTGCGGTTCTGAGCTGTGCTTGCTCTGTGGCTATTGTTCCTGAGCTGAGATAAGACTGGTTGAGGATTAGAGGAGAGTGCACCCAGAGTTCAGGTTGCGCATGGCTGCTGGAAGGGAAAGACAGCGTGGGGATGGGATTCGTTCCGGGAAAGTGAACTGGGAAGAGGGGAGGAGATACAGGAAGGAAAGGAAAGGAAAGGAATGAGAAGTTGGCAATGTTCGTGAGCGCTTCTTGTCATGATGCCTAATCTGCCTGTGTGGTCGCAGAGGAGGGGGACAGGGGAGTCTGATGACACGTGGATCTGGCTGTGATGAATAGTCACTTCATGCCCCCACCCCAAGGGGGGTCAATAGCCCATTAATGGTGATAGGCCTCAAGCAACAGTCAGCAGACCCACCCGCACCTCCACCCCCTCGCTGCCTCAACCTTCAACCAGCTCACATTCCCCCAGGGGATGTCAAGACTGCTCATTCCACTCTTCTCTGGTGGAAAGAGAATACAATTGAGAAGGAGGTGACATGGGAGAGAAAAGTCCTATTTGTGGCACAAGGGGAGTACTGTAGCAAAGGTCTTAGTATAATACAGACAGGGTCAGACAGAGGTCATATATGTACTGTATGAATTCACAGCAACTACACACATTTACATCTTAGCTTTTCAAATGCCTGAGCAAGCAGTGTATTGGTGTCTCTGTTAAGGATACTTTTGAAGTTGGATGCTGTCAGTAGCTACTTGTGAGAACTGAACTCGAGATCATTCCAGTGTTTGTATCTCCAGACCATTTTTTCTTAGCAACCATTTGCAAAACTCACCCTCAAAAAAACAAAAAAAAAAAAAAACAGCACACACAGCTGTACACTTAAATCGGTGCCTTGTTCCGTGCGGGAGGAATATCACTCTATTAAGTCTTTCCACTTTTTCTTTTTTCGACATTTTTCCTTATTGTGTGATAATCCGATAATCTCTCCCTGCAGCACAACAATGCAGACAGAAGCGGATGCCGAGAAATCTGCGGGAAATTAAGTTCTATCACCTACACGCTGAGCGGAGCTGACAGTCACTGTACTCTCCTTGGGCTGTCTCTCATTAGCAGAGATGGATGCATGCTGAAACACTGACATATTTTACTCACAAACTGGGTTACAAACAGAGGACAGTAGCAAATCTTCTCTTCTTGCAATATTACACAACCTGAACTTTATATGACCGCAGATTCGCTCTTATTAATATGCCAGCAAATTTAAACTGTAGAGGCTTTTACAAATACATGATGAGCACTTAAAAAATGAAGCATAATTCCTGAACTTCAAAGTCAAGGCTCATTATGAGGCATACCAAGCATAAAATAAGGACGAAACCGAAGCAAATTAGAAAAAATATAGTGTAACTACTTCAACAGTGAAGCATAAATATTCATTATGACAAAAAAGAAAGGCAGTTGCATCTTCGGGCTAATGGGAAGAGAGATAGGGAGACTCTACAACGCTTGGTATTGATTTGTTCCCTCGATCGTAGATGGCTACTACTGCTGCCGGAGCAGCACTGTGACCTGTTTACCAATCCTCCCAGACCAGAGGATGTGCATGTCCTCAGGGAAACGTGCATTAGCAGGGCTCTGGTAATGCAAATAGTTACACAGTGGTGACCTCAGTCCCTCGCTACGTGCTTGCTGTTTTGACCTTCAGATGAGCGCCGCCTCTTTGCAGGCGCTCCCCACCTGACTATACGTGGAGAGGGTAAATACAGTAAGGGTGGATTACTGCGGTAAGCTGCTAACAGTGTTTACATGACTGTATGCGATCTGATCCCCGTCACCCGGCTTCGGAGCGAATAAAACACAACATGACCGCCAAAAGATTAAACAATGGGAAACACTCACGGCCTTTCATACGACAGGAGAGGTTAAGCGTTAACTGGATGTTTTCCCAAGGTGTTGTTAGGTGAGAGAACATTGAGACAACTCTGTGAGCAGCCACAGTATATATCTGAGTTAAAATGCTAAATCAGCTGTGTCACTTTACAGTTAATGTCTACTTTCACACAACAGTGCATTAAACTTTCAAAATGGTAGAAGGCAACTTGTGTCCTTGGTACACAAAATGATGATTGGGAATATGAATATAATACTGAATGTTTATTATGGAAAAATGCATACAGTCTTTTGAAAATGAACTTTTCATTTGAGGGCAGCGGCAATTTATAATTTAATCATTCAGGCTGAATTATTTTCTTTCTGTCGGCCATAGCACAGCATGCAGCTTAATGCAGAATGTTACTCAGCCTGTTCTTCTATAAAAAGCAGGGAAAACACATCCAGACAAATGGCTCCAGCTCTGACATCCAATGCATCCAGTCCAACTATCAGATATGAGAGTGCAATTAACCACAACCTAATTAAAACCTACTGTACAAGTGTCTGGCTGCAGCTCGAGGCTGTGTGGTTGTTTACTCCAGCTTCACTTTTGTTCACACATGGAACTTGGCAAAAAAACAACCCAAAAAAACAGAACAAAACACGAAAGCCTTATGCATAATGATGAATATGATATGCTTCAACCCTCTACTGCTCTGTCTAAACGATGTCTATCCACTCCGGTCCCTGTCTCTGTGTATCTTTACTGTCGCCAGTGAACAGGCCAGGACTAAAAGTCTTCAGTGTTAACGCGCGTGTGTGTGTGTGTGTTAGCGTGTCCATCCTCTTCAGCATCCATTAGATCAGACATCAGAGCCCGGAGAGAAGCTTCTGGAGTCCAGTCAGACCTCTCAGCTCTGTCCAACCTGATTCACTTTGACGGGTCAGACACACCAGCGGAGAGTAGGGCACATGAAATATGATCTCGCCGCAATGCCACAACTTTCCAAACAAAAGTAGACATAATGTAAAGGCCATGATACACTTTGAAGGATTGAAGCAAAGGTGCACAAATGTTTTGTTAGTTTACTGCCAGTGGACACGTAAACAGAGAAAAGAAAAAGTCCTTGTATGTCCTTCCACAGCTTCCCATCATTTTCATCTATGTTTCAGCCGTATGCCAGCCAGTTGGCACAAATATGCCAACCAAGCTCCATGCAGGTGCAGCCCAGCACAGACCTGTCCACATATAGTACAGACTGGAACACAGAGCAGCAGATGGTCATTTGCATGATTTTTTCAGTCCCATTGTTGCTCTGAAGCAAAGACATGGCATTTTCGAAAAACCTTTTTTGTTTTGGATCAGCCAGTTCATTCAGAAGCTCATTGTTAAATGTGAAATGTGTATTACATTGCTGACAAAAATCACATCTTAATGGATGGAACCAAAAATCATAGGAAAAAAACAAGACGAAGCAAGCAAATTCTTTTTAATTATTAAATCCTGCCCATGCTGATTATTCTCTCTCATTTCTGATCTCATTTCATCATTCTCATAAATATCAGAGCAGGCAGATGACAGACACAAACTGAATTTTGTTTTTACTTATCTAAACCTTTTCTTTTCTTTTTTCTCAATGCTGTCTTGGCACTGACATTTCTTTACTCCCATAAGCTATTTGATTGATTTGTCACATAGAATCAGAATCAAAAATTTGAGATCCCTTGTTGGCGTTTAAGTCAATGTTTGACAACACTGCATGCGACAATGCAGAAATTTCATACAAGGGATGGGTTGCTGGAATTTCATCATCTTTTCACGTGGCTCGCTGTTAATCAAAGGCTTTTAAAATTCATGTGGGGAGAGCTCACATATCAATACTGCTGAGCACTGGCCCCTGAGGAGTAAACAAGACAAAACACGGCACAAAAAAATGAGGGGATGTCATTTTGGTTGAAAAGACAGGAATACATTTCAGTACTGAACTAGTCAACTGAGGCCTATTTACTTGTAAACTACTTAAAAGTGACATGTAGAAAAAACAAAAAGAAAACACAAATCCCACCAGCAATATGAGTGAATAATGACATGTAACAGCACTCAAACATCATTTTAGTCTCTTTTAAAATAGTTCCTAATTCATATCTTCAGCAGACGTGTTGTATTCACACTCTACGAAGAGCTGCCTCATAAAGGTGAACTCATTTTCCTTAACGAGTCCAATGCGCAAGAAAAACTCCAGACGGCTGAACAACGAATGCAAATCGACCCCCAGGGTGCACTGCAGAAAATGAGCTCAACAGAACTGATTACGTGCAGGGAAAAAAAACCCCAAAAAACCAAGCTGCAATGTAAACCTTGACTAAGCTAGTTCTATCACTGGATAATGAGCACATCCGTTAACAGCTCCTGCAGTACATGGGATATTACATACTGTACAGCAGTTTGTATACTGCAGGAGTGGAGCTGCTTTAGGGACTGCTGATTGATGGTGTGTGGGAATTAGTGTTAAAGATTTTTGGCTTATCCCTTAGTGACCCCGGGCTAAAGTACTGCTATGGCAATATAAGCTTCTAATGGAAAAGTCATTGGCATTAGCATATTTAATTTTGAAGGCTTGATCTCTGAGTGCCTCTGCAAATGATACATCTGCACAGAAGTTTATGTCTTGTCTACTTTTTTTCAACAGAGCTACGTTTTCAGACACCTGCACAGTTTCAACTCCTTCTCAGTTTTATTTTCATAGAAAATACTCTATACTCATTTTTTCCTTCCACCAATAAATGTAGCTCAACTTCATCATGATAGGATGAGGTAAAAGGTACAAAACAGTGTGAGATGACAAGAAAGAAACATGGCTGCCTTCATTAGCGCTCACAGCTGAATAAGGATTACACAGTAATAATACTGTGTCAGTGTCTGCCGTGCCAGGCCCCATGCCTGAGTTTTATGACGCCTCTCAGTTGGCTGGGTCCCAGACATGTGGCTGCAGCGTGCCACGTGGGCTTCTCCGCCAACCTCGCGAGCAGCAACAGTAAGACTGCTAGTCGCTTGGGGGAAATGCTGCCAAACATCCATCAGCATGCCACTGACTTTTATAGCCCAAGTCCCCAAAAAACACCACTAATGAAACAACGGCATTGAGAGTGATCTCTGCCCACACAGCGCTTTGGTTAAGGCAGTGTCATTACTGCCGTATAGTTTCTAACATCTGACTGGAATTGGGCTTGGGAGTTGCTCTGCAATGTCCCATAGAGTATCTTAGCACTCAGCAGTTAAAAGTCAATGGCAATCCTGTAAAAACACTCAGGCCAATAAAACTGGATGATGCTGAGTGAGTAATCTTTGCTTTATACCCTTCCCGGATCCAATAGCGTGCTGCTGCCATTGTGGAAAAAGAAAAAAATCACAGAAGTGTGATAAGAGTGCCAAGCCATGGATACCACCACTGACGTAGCACAGGAAGTTAATGTGACAACACAAGTAAAAAAAACTGCTTGCATCATTAAGTCAAGTTTATTTTTATAGTGTCAAATCTTAACAGAAGTTTTCTCATGGCACTTTTCTTGACCATACTCTATTAACTCTTGGCCATGCAGTTTTTATAATGTTTGACAGTAGGTGAGGGAGCCATTGTGGGCAGTGAACATGCAGCACTGATGTGCCCGACTAGGTTTCATTCTTCCACTGCATCCGCTCTTTCCCTCAGGAGTGCATTCATACTCAGTGCGGTTTGGCCACCTCCTTCAACCCCAGCAGGAATGCCTACTCCATTGCCAAAATCACTCTCACAAAATGTGAATGCAAGCAAAGCACAAAGAATCTGACCGTTGAGCAGGCTGAAGCTCATTCTGTCACAGGGAGTGTGTTATCACAGCACTGCGAGCAGCTGCCGAGCATGTTTCATAAAGGAATGCCAGTGTTGATTTAAGCCATCTCCCTCTATACGTCATGCTATTCAGAGGGAATGGCACACTGCTCATTTTCTACCATAATTACCCACACAAGCGAGCGTACGCGCACACACAGATACACATGTACTAAAAACTCCAGCGTACAGAGGAAAACCATCCATTACTGAGGTCTAAAATACCAAGTCAGGGCCTCACAGGGCTGCGTATCTGCTGTTAGCCTGGTATTCAGTCGGTGAGAGGACCAGCAAATGGAGGCCTTTGGATTCCTCTCCTCCTCCAGTTGTGTGGGCGACTGCACTCACACAAGTGTATGTTAAAGAAAGGTCAACAGGAACACACACAAATATGAGGCCTTTAGTTCCATGAACACATCGGAGGGCGACGGGAACTGGCACAAATGCACGTACAATACACGAGGTGCATACCAGGGGCTGACGACTGCGCGCACACCCATGGACGTATACGTGACAATGCACCCCCACCCGAGCAGTGTGCCAAGGGAGGGCAGACAAGACCCATCCCGCTCCCAGCCGCGAACACATTCTTGCACCTGCTGCCTCCCCCCTGAATGCTGCTCATCCGCTCTCTTCTTCAGGGAGGACACACATACACACACACTGGATTCCACAGTGGTGAGGTGGCTGAATGTCGAACAGTCATAATCTCCCTGCTATGTGCAGTTGTGCCGTTAACCTCTGACAAGTGTAATTCTAACTCGGGTTCTCTGTTTTCGCCAATGAATAAAACATATTTTTTGTGGAGACGGAGTCTCTGAGGGAATGACAGGAAATTAGGCAGATGAAGAAATGTTAGCAGTGTGTGTGTGTGTGTGTGTGTGTGTGTGTGTTGGGTGGGGGCAATCTCTGCTGGAGTGTAAGTTTTGATTTATGCTGCGTGGGAGTTTGGAGTCTATACTGTCTGTCTACTGTGCTATATATGTCTGTGTGTGTGTGTGTGTGTGTGTAAGATATGCAAGACAGACACAGGCGGACACACAAACTGATGAACATGAAGGCGGAATGTACTGGAAGGCCTTCCTAACGCCACGGACAAATCCTGTGGGCGTGGAGCTGGGAAGACTGAAAAGTCCCACTTCTTGCACTTCCTGCTGAGACACAGGAAGCCACCAGAATCCTGTCAGGAACAGGAGGGGCCAACTTCTTCTGACTCAGAATCTCCAGAACTTGTCAGTCTTTCTTTCACACACCAGATCCAAAGAAAATAACAGCCTGGTTTTTGTGCATACACTGTGATCTTCCCAGAGGAAAACAGCGCGCTTTGTTGCTTACTATGCTTGTTTGCTGAGAGCCCATTGTCTCCTAATTCTTCTAAATCACAGCAAGGTAGATGAGAATAATGTCAGAAACGTCTTATCGTCATGCTCTCTATGCGCTGACATTTTCCACCGCTGTTGTGTAAATTCTTGTGGACACGCTAAGGAGGATGTGGCACCAGCAAACGCATCCTCTGCTGGCTAAATGATGGCTGACCTTTCCACTGGCAGTCTGTGAAACAGGGAGCTCGGCTCACGAGTGAGTCCTGATAGAACACGAGGAGTGGAGAGCAGCAGACGCGGGTTGAAAAATATTGACGACTCCAAGAGCCCATGAATAAAAACATGAGCGGATAAAATAGACGATGCGGTTGCCGTGGATGAGGCGGATTATTCCATCATAACGGCTTCGTTCCCTTGAAATGCTTACATTTGAATGGCTGTCTGCTTGCATTAGCAGGCTTCATTAATAACATTCATTAGCCATTCAGGGTCTGTTTGAACAGAGCACAGAAAATCTCCAGCCTCCCCTGGCTCTAGTCCCGATACACTTACATGGACCGTGTAATGCCTACAGGACAATTCAATTAGGAAATAGGCATTTGATCACTATTAAGACTTAAGACTCACGTTCTAAAAGCGTAATTTATCACCATCAAGGTCTATAGCATGGCAATGGTA
Organism: Psettodes erumei; assembly: GCA_016785225.1. NCBI lineage: Eukaryota > Metazoa > Chordata > Actinopteri > Pleuronectiformes > Psettodidae > Psettodes > Psettodes erumei. The sequence continues at coordinate 1,904,094 of JAFBJZ010000457.1, forward strand.
GATTAGGTGTCCTGGACATTTTCTGGAAGATGACACATGGCTTCCTAGAACTGGTTCGGGGTAAACGAGATTAGTATGTGTCTGTGCTAAAAATGGAGCGCAGCAGAACTAATGACACCACAAGCTTGTTTTTATTGTTTTTCCTACAATAGATTCTGGTTGAACACGGCGCCATTTGTTGGCCTTCTCATCAGAATTACACAGCCTCCAATAACGAGAAGCAGAGAGAGATGAAATCAATCTCAATAAGCCCCTCTGCAGAGTTCATTTGAAATCATCCACAAATCAAGGCCATGGACAACCAAAACAGAACAAGAAAGGAACAAACTCCACAATCTGTTTGTGCGGACTGAGACTTTGCCAAGTGGAAGAAGAATGAGTGAGAGCTGACAGTGACAAATGGGAAAGAAAGGGAATGGAGGGAAGGTGAATATGCCAGGAAGTGAGACAGGGCAGTGTGTGTGTGTGTGTGTGTGTTTGTGTGCACGCAACCCAGTGTGCCAGCTGACCCACTGTTGGCTGGTCAGGCTGCTGGGCCCTCTGTGGATCTCGCCAGTACCCAGGCACAGAGGGGAATCCTAGGTAATTTGTCTGCTTGTTTGGATAATACACCATCTGCCACAATGTGAAAGCCCCCAGGCCCATCAACAAGCCTTCAAGTTGGACACAAATGTTAAAACATATGGGGCAAATAAAGTCCAAGTTCCCCTGAGGGCACAGAAATCGCAAAGCAAAAGGGAAGCTATGGTTGGAAGGAATCAATCTCCAAAAATGTCTTGGGTGTACTTTTTCAGTTATCCCTGTAACATTTCAAGGATTTAGAGCTGGCTGTTAATTCAATTAGACTTACTGCAAGTTCTGGTTTTGAATTAAGGTTGGCCAATATATTGGTCATTTTTGTGAGGACTCAAAGGACCTGATTTCCTTGGTTTTACTTGAGGCATCAGCAGCATAATAAGCTTTTCACAGGGTCCATCTGTTGAAGAAAAATATGAAAGAAAAAGGAAAATGAAATAATAAGCCTAGACAAATATGAAGTGTTTTCTACATTTGACTTGAAGAAACTAAGTGAGCTAGTAAAGTGCAAATATCCAAACACTGAGTGTTTACAAGGCGTCTCCATCTGCACCAAACATCAAAGTCGGAGTGCAATAGGTAAACTCCCCTGGTGGAAAAGCAGACTAACTGTGACTTTGAAAAAAAAACCTCTGCAAAACTCAATATTGTGCATCTTATGAGGGACACAAAAATCCACTGTGAAATCCACCAGTGCCATCTTCTGCATATCTTCAACCTAAATTGCATTTTTGATCACACTCGATATTTGTAGTATACTGCTCCCACCACTCAGTGTCTTGTTTGCTTGCAATACATAAAGATGTGTGCTGGAGACTCACTACGAAGATTGCTTTCTCCAGAGCTTATCTCCCCAACATGCAGTCATTCATTTATGCACCGCTAATTTCACCGTCTGCTGAAGCACTGATTAAAAATGTTTAGCATGAGGAGAGAAACTTAGCAGGTGCTCAGTGGCCATCTGATAAAAATGACAATTGCGTTGGTGGATTTCCTGTCACAGAAGGCATGGCCAGATGCCAGCATCAGCAGCGATATGGCCATCTTTTGTTTTCTAGCTCCTTTAATCGACAAATTGTCACTTTTTGTCTTACACAGCATGTCCTCTCTTATCAGACTCAGACTGACCTGGCGCCTTTCTAGAATGCATGAGGGAGATTGACTGAACCAGCCAGAGACGCAACAGAAACTACACCACGGAAGCCACAACGAGCGCCTTTGAGAATGCACGAGCGAACTGCAGGATGTCAAAAAAAACGGGCGGGAGCTCTGAAATGTCACATTACTGTGGCAGAGATGCTAAACAGGAATACTGATCAGAAGAGTGATGGGCTGCAGCTGCCAGTGCTAAATTCCTTTGACTCATGTCTTCTAATGTTAGTGCCACAGATTCTGATCAGTCTGACCAGCAGTTTATCCAACACTGGACAGCTAACAGGCAGACTGTCTCTTCACTACACGGCCTTGGATCAAAGATCATCCTGATCCTCTGATGTTATGAAGGAGCTCAGTGCTTTGCTTCCTTTGATGGAAAATAGAGCTCACTTCAGAATGAACAAACGAATCACTTTCAAATGCAGATTGGTGAGCAGGTCGGCACCACCCACATGGGCAACAGAGAAATGATATTTGCACAAGTAAAACCACTACAGAAGGATAGCAAAGGATGCTCAAATGTCATGGAAAACTCATCTCAGACAGGTTTGTGATCCTGTAAAGAATTATTACCTTCAATTTCCTGGCTGTTTATAGGGAAAAGAAACAGAAACACAAGATGTGAGGCTTTATCTTCTACATGACTGGGTTCTCGAATGACCTTTCAGATATGTGAAAATTACTTTCCAGATCCTTCCAGGGTGAGATCAGGAAAAAAAGACTGAATACTGAGGCTGGTGAAATTTCAATCACTTTTTCGGATGCTGGAATTGGTGACAAATACATAATGTGGGTCGAAAAAAAAAATCATAAATATGCAAATATTCCCCAGGGGCTGTGTCTGTGTGTGCTATCAATACTGAGGCAGCAAGTCTGGCAACATTTTTTTTCAAAGGAAAATATAATCAAATGTATCAAAATATGATTAAAGAAAAAACAAACCTGAACATCAGGTGTTGAACGTTATTCATAATTTCATACTTAAACTCTTAAACTGTCGTCAACATTATAGAACTCAGTGATTGTACCTCAGAGCAGCTAAGAAAAATGAACAAGAGAAATGACAGGAGATGAATGGAGCAATGACTGAGAGCTAGCTGAGAGAAATCCAGAGACTGACTCACTCTGTTGTGCGTCTATGATTGTACTTCATATTATCCCTCCATTGTATTCCCTTTGACAACAGTGAACTGCGGCAACGGCACGCAGCGCTTTGAAGTGCTGTGAAATGACACAAAGAGTACTTTCATAGGAAGATGTACTGAGTCACTGGCCAGTGGTGTGACCAAGTCTGGAAATGATTACTGAGGCTGCGAGGTGAATAATTTGGGTTACGCTTATTTTTCTTGGTTATTAGGACTGGCTGCAATTGCTGAGCACTACAAAGGTGGGGCAATATATTAATTTAAATGAATGTGATTTATTGCTTGAAGCAAATGACTCATCAAAGAGAGGGTTTTCCCTTCAGTCATCAACACCTGCCTGTCTTACACTAACACTATTCCCTCGAGGACACATCACTGTGGTAAATTATTAATGTCAGTGTTTCACACAGGTGTACTGCTCATGATGATCTCTTTTGAACTCCATGTATATCCAGTGTCTTTTCTTGTTTCAGTGCTTTTTGTCCAGCTGGTACAAAAGTGACAGGCGTGTGTGTGTTGGTGTGCAAACATATGTAACATGACAAATGAGTTACGTGGAATTTTCTGTTATCTGAATGGCTGCTATGGTTTTGAAGAGTGGGACAAGCTCATTTTCCCGGCGCTTACCGGTACAACTTGAGCATCTGCATGCTCTCCCAGAATGCTGAATGAGTGCAAATTGCTGTAATGAAGCTATTTCATTATGGGAATGAGCAGTGCTGAATAAACAGGAACAACAAGGCAGAGTGCCTCATTGAGCCATCTGTGGAAGTACTCTGGGCTAGGAGTGCTGCTGTGTTTACAACACTGATGGCTGGCAGGAGACACAGATGACTTCTAGCTAAGTGGAACAGGAGTCATCTCCAACTTCCACCGATCTGCAGACAAAAATACTGCACAACAGGGGAGGAAGGACTAGCTAACATACTGTAGGTCATAAATATTCAGCTAAAACATTGTTGGTGTCATCTTTACTGCAGCTTCAGCCCTGATAGTGGAAAGAGTCAATGTTAACATGCATTTTCTCTATTACTATATTCTGTAAAATCAGGAATTTCACTCTTCCCTGTCCCACTTCCCATCCCGTATACCACTATCTTTTCCACCAAATGTCCACATGACTCAAATTCTATAATATACAGAAACAGATAAAGACAAAGAACAGAGCTAGAAAAGAGGTGTTGGAAAAAGTAGAAAGTAATTCCCAGCTCAGGTCCTCTGATAATAAAACATTAAAGGAAAATAAAAGATACCCTCTTCAATCCCCTCATGCTAAAGAATGGGAATGACAAGATGCAAGGTAAAGCTACAGAAAACAGCCAAAAAGTCCAATTCTGCTGACTTCAGGGAGTATACAGGAAGCTGAAAATAGGCTAGGAGCAATTTCAACCTGTTGTAAAGACAGGAGAGAGCCAGAATAAGAAAATGAAGGGCATATGTATGAGCTGCTTTATACTGTGCTTTTAATATAGGCAAACACGCAGCAACAGTTAGTGTTTGCACCAGGCAAACCTGTGACCTTCTGCTTTAAAAAAGGCCTGTAATTACCACCTTACTCTGCAGTAACAAAGACTGCATAAATCAGCTAATCTTCATCCACAAGTCACACTCCACAGATGGGTACATGCTAAAGATGAATATATCCTCATCACATAAATCGCTATTCTCACTAATGGACCAGTCCGGATCAGCTCATTTTCATGCTGGAGTCATATTCTCTCGACATGTCATAATTACTTGTCTCCTGACATTCATTAAGTAACATACTGATTTCCCTCCTTCCTTCAATTGGGCTTAATTGACCGCTTTTAAAAGCCAAGCCAGTTCTTCCATTAGAACAAAACTGAGACAGCTAAATGTGTCAGAGAATGAAATGTGTGTACATGGGCATATACTGTGTGTGTTTGTGTGTGTGTGATGTTGATTTCATAATGGGCTGGAGCAGCTGGTCTCAGTTTTCCTGTCATCCTTGTCACCGTGATGGAGGATGGACACTCAGCCAAACAGCAGCGTGTTTTGCTCACCAACCGGCCCTGTGTCTCATCCCCCTGCTGCACTGCTAATCATCGCTAAATGAGGTATACACGTTATAAGGGCACACATGGTAATCCTGAATCTCGCAGGAATAAGAAATTAGATTTAAATGTTTTAAACTGTCAGCCAAGCTACGCACAAAACACCAGTGAGTAGTGCATCTAATTTCATACCCCTTGAACCGAGATTGACTCGTGAGGCAAATTTCATCACTTCATTAGCATTATGTTCTTCAAAAGAAAAAAAAGTACAGAATGCATCTGAACTAATGGTTGCAAATATCCTGAGGGGCTCAGAAGAAAGCAGCACACCTGCAGGGTATGCAGCTCTTATGAGAGTTAGTTAGTCTCCTGCCACGTCAAGCAAAATTAAACAAACGTTAAAGACTCTTCTTAACAGCCCTCTTAATGGAGTGGACCAGATGGGTTTATTCCACAACGCATCTATCTCAGGTCTGAACAGTTATCAGATTAACATAATCAGCGGCGACTGAGCTCGCCCGATCTCTCATTTTCCTGCCATTTAAACACAGCTCACCATCAGATTGCCGACCGCGTGCCATGTCTCAATTGCACTTGCTCTCACTGAGACGATGTTCATGCCCTTAATTCTTTGTAATACCATTAGATGACGCAGCCAATCATCCAGTCGCACGCATATTCAAGTTCAGGAAAGCAGAACACTCTCATTTAAGTAACTTACATTTAACATTATGTTATCGGCAGTATGAGCACATTGAAATATCTTTCAACAGTCGTAAAATTGAAGATATTTTAATTAAATGTGTCTTGACTCAGTAGGTGTTACAATCTTCTCCAATCTAAAATGACTGTCAGGGCTTCAGGGTCTACCAGTTGGTATAATTGCAGTGCAACTGTACCAGAGATGGTGCCGGCAGGAGGTGGACAAAAGAGGTGGAGGGAATGGCTGGTAATTGAAAGGTGGCTGGTTGGATTCTTAGCAGCAACAGGAGGATGTGTCTGTGATGTGAGCTGGTAAGTGGAGGGTTTGACTAAACTTCACACTGCACCTGGGATCCTATATTGTAGGTGGGTGTAAAGAAACACACGTAACGAGTGCAATGAGGACAGCCAGTGTACGTGGGAGGACGCGTATCAGCGCTTATGTTAGCAGCTCTGTGCTGCGCTGTGTGGGAAGCACTGGGAAAGCTGACGCTCCAGCGACACCAGCCATCATGTTAGTTAGTCCCTACACTCAAGGCCTTTTTTCTTGCAAAAGTGTAAATATGTGCAATAAAGCAAAATACTTTTTCGTCCAAGTATGTTTTTCTTCTGCATGGTTAATCAACAGGCTGACTATCCAGCAGGAGCCGGTGAAGTCTGCTATTTAAAGTTGTCATTGCAGACAGCAAAAATTGAGATGTGGCTGGTAAAAAAATTATAAGCTGACTTGATTCCCGGTGTTTGGTAAACCTACAGCTGTTCTCATAGTAAACTGTACCGCTTGCTGTGCAAGACCAGAAATCTTGACAGGCCTAACAGTTACAAAGAAGGATGGGATTTAGCCAGCAGTCAGGTGAAATTCTTTTCAGCTGACTCCGCTCAGAGTTTTCATGTTTATGTATAAGTCAGGGTAAACAAGTAGAAAAAGGTCATCATTGGTCTGTCGGTTGGTCTTTCACCCGACTTGACTTCAGGACTCTTTCTTATCATATCAAGCAACCAGGCAGAGCTGATAATGGCCTGTGGTCTGCCCACTTATTTTTGCAAGCACTTGAGCAATGCACAACTGGTACAGACAAACTTTGCAAGATAGGACAGCCTGCCCTGCGTAGGACGGCTCCATGTTTGGAAGGGAGGCATTCTCGCCCCTGGATTTCCACACAAAACTGGTGATGATTTCTCTTGTAATGTCAGATGAGACAGTTTAACAGCCTGAGTCTAATCTAACAAGTCAAATCCAAAATGCTTCCACATACCTTCTTACTGTGAAGTCTGATTCACAGCATTTCATTCATGACATACAAAGATTTTCTTTTGTTTTTACTGTGAAATTCATCATTGCTGATAGGAAAGCTGATGTTGATGACACCCATAAGGTAACAGCTGGGTCACAGGGTTTGTCCTTATGTCCTTAAAATATAAATGATCCATGAAGTAGAGGAAAACACTGCTTTGTTTAATTGAATAAGAATGATACTCTCCCAAGTTTAGTTCCTACTGGGTGGAAGTTGAGACAAAGTTGTGTCCCAGTGTTTACCATATGCTCTGTTTCTATGAAATTATTTATGTTGAGCACGAGGAATAAATTAATTCTGTCATTGTTGAGCTGCATGTAAACATAGTGCAGTGCCAGAAATAATTGCCATGAGAAAACACACACCATGACTGTGCTTTATTTAGAACATCTGCAGTCTTATTTATTATTAATATTATTTTTACATCGACGTCCATGTGGGAGCACTGTCCTAACCGCATTTATCAAGCACCGGGATCAGCAGGCTGTCTCGCTACATCAGGGACAATCAGATGTTTCAAATATGAAAATGTAAGGTCAGGTCAGGGCCTTGCAGGACAAACTCTATGAATACAAATCAGCTACGAATGAGAGCTGCCAATCCAGACGCAGAGATTTGGCTGCTACACTCAGCCCGATGGGAGAGGGATACACCAACTTGATGTGTCAGAAGAGTCTAATTATAGCATAACAGGGCCACTCCCTGCACTACTGGCCTCTGATTTAAGGTCGTCTGATGAGGATGGATTTCATAATAATTCAAATTTTTTCCTAATTTATAAATAAGACATGGCCACAATTCACTGAGAAATAACTCATCTCCAAAGGACTGGATCCTCTACAGTGTATTATATTCTGGCAAATGTGTTTTCAACATTGTCCATGCCTCTGCTCCAAATGCCCCTGTGTCATGCACTTGAGTTACATTTTCCAGACTAGATAAGAGCAAAACACATGGATGACAATGCCACCAGTGTGCTTCAACATTTTAGGTAGTCAGTATTTTTTTTAGCTAATTGGTGAATGTGCATGAGTTTAGCCTGGTGCCACTGCACCAGTTACCTCAAGTACAAGTTAAACTTCAACTATGAACAATCGTTGCTGGTTGTCTTGGTGAAGCACATAACAAATATTTACTTCTGCTGATATCTGCATAGCTTATAAACTATGGATATCTTGTTAGCTTTTTTGCATTCGTATGGACTTGTCCTTATTGCCTGATATTTGCACCAAATCTGCAAATACTCCCAGAAACTTCAGTTTCTGTGGGTGAAAGAACCCGAATGTTGTTTTTTTTTTATCTTCCAGATGGTGAATGATTTGAAAAAGTGAAATTAAGGGCAGACAGAAAAAAAATTGATCTCCAGACTGTGAGATGAGGAATAATAAATTGACAACAGAATAAGTGATGGAGTAAATAATGACTCTTTGCTCGAAGAATAATATGAGAGCAAGGATCAATTACCCTGCATTAAGTAAAAATTGTGCATACGCATTCATTTTACTTCATTATAAGCCTTTTACTAAAAGAGCCCTCAGCTAAGAATACAGAGGGAAAGATGAAATGGCAGAGTGCCTGAAGCTGTTCTACAAGGTGATTGATTTCTTCCTGTATATCATTCATTTTGTGTTTTTGTTCGAAAAGGAAAACCTAAATGAAAAACAGACTAAGCCCCAAAATAGCATGACTGTTGCTGTGGTTTGTGTCTACAGATAGACAAACATCCAACTGTTGACTGTTTACAGTGTTATAATAAAAAGCTTGTGTACCAGCGTCACAAAGCAAATATTGGCTTTATTTAGAGAACCTTGAGCTGTTTTCTTTACTGCCTCAACTCAGGTGTGTTGTTTGGGCAATAAACAGTTTTTAATTCATTCAGTTGGAGCTACAGTTTGAAAGACTGGCAGTTGAACCTGTAGTGAGAGCAGTAACAGTAGCTCTCTGGCTACACTGTCGCTTGACTGTAGCATGAAGCTACAAGGAATAACCAGAGAGAGACACGCTCATCAGCAACATGACAGAGCTTTTTTTATATGAAGACGTCTGACAGGTCATTTTCAGCCATCCAGCAGTCTTCACTGTAAATGTGCTGACTCAGACACAGATAAATCCACTCAAGTTAATGAGTTTCTACACCACAAAGATCCACATGCTCCAAGCAGCGCAACCATGTAAACAAGCTTAATGTGCAGCCTACATAGAGACATTACTTGTCTCTTGTAAAATATAATTTGTAAAAAAAACAACAAAAAAAACCTAAACTATTTTCCACATCACCACCTCTGTCGATGCTTGAGTTACTGTGATTCATTTTGAGTCCAAAAAAAAGCATCAAGGAATGTATTTAGGGAGTTTTTCAATTCCCAGACCCCAGAACAACACAGAGGTTGCTGGCCTGTTCACGTCGTTCTTGTTCAGACAGTGACTTTGCCAAACTGGCCCTCTGTCCCACATCTTAAGGGCCGGTTTGAACTTCAGAAAATGCCTGAAGCCTGTTTTGCAGACAGCAAAAATCAATATCAAGTCTCATACATCCAGTGATGTGAACGCAAAACGGCAACACCAGCGGCACTAGGGTCTGAGTTATGTGAGATTGCAGCTTACTGTCTGTCACACAGGGAGTACTATTCTTAAGTACAGACAAAGATCATTTTACAAATAGGTAATAAAATCTTGCAGTTACCTGCCCCATTCACATCCCCGCTCACATCCCAAGTATCATGGTCTACTGCCAACATTTTCAGCAAGGCGAGGAGTCAGATCCTTCTCTTTGCAACCCCATCTTTCTGATTCAACACTTTCCAGGGCCTGCTTTTGCTCTCTTAGGCTATCTTAATTATGCATAAACCACTGATCAAAGGCAATTAATAGGAAGAGCAGCCTTTGACTCAGTGGCTCTTAACCTTGTAAGGCCTTCAGTTCTGTTGAATAAATTATCAGCCAAAGAGATCTTGTGTTTGCATCGTGTCTTTAGTTGACTGAAAGGTCTGCTGTACAAGCAGCAGTGCACACTTATCCTTTCAGACTTACTCAAGCCTCCTGGGGTGAATCTGCAAGATTTAGTAGTAACATCTGCAGCCTTGGCAATACATCACTTGGCAGAAACCACTGATAGCCATCAGCTGATCTGGTCCTACCTCCGTCAGTGGAAGACCAATCCCCTTAGTATACATCATCGGTATGCTGACAGAGGTAGGAGGATTGTGGCTCAACAATAGCAAGTGCGAGTTAGGCACGAGAAGGCCAGACACACAGGCTGGTATTCTCAAAGAAGAGTCAGCTGAAGAGACAGATGCTTTGTTTATTTGCACACGAAAGCACACATGCCCTTTGTTGCACGACCTTGTTTCAAATTCCTACTCCTACACGTCTGACGTACCCATTGCAGCCAGTATTTGGGATAAAGAGCAGTCCCGATGAGGCAGGTGGAAGCTGAACTTGTTGGACTATGGGCCACTGAACAGAAGAGTCCATCTAATTTGGTGATAGAAGAAGAGGAAAAAAACACTCAAAGCTACTAAAAGTGGAGTTTAAAACCAATTTTATAAATCAGCAACACCTCTCATCTACCATTCTACCTTGTGTAGGGACAAACAAGCACACAAAGACCTCACATTCACCACCAGATATCCATCTATCACTGTAAGATTTGCCAGGAGTGTACATACAGTACACTCAATACACAAACACATAACTCTTTGCCAACATCCCAGAAGGTTTCCAGCAATATTATTTTATTACAAAAAATGATTCAGTACCTATTTCATATTATTCAGTACACTAGAGACCAACTGTTTTGCTGCTCTTTATTGCAAAAACTGCCTACCTTTTCTCTGGACAGAAAAAAACATGCCGTACGTGATCAGTTTGTTAGACTCAACTAAGACAACAACAACAAAAAAAGAATTCAGGATCATTATAGGCTGCGCAGAGACAGGTGGGATGTCAGAATCCCTCTCTGTCAGTTTCTTTTAAAGAACCTGACCTATTTCTTTCACAGACTCCTCTGTACATTTTGTCTTCTTTCCCCTTGTACCTTTCCATGCTTTCACAGAACAGAGGCCTAAAGAGGAATGGGAGTTTTCATTCCGGATCTCCTTTTCAATTAAACTCCCTCGCTTGCCGGGAGGAAAAGCAGTCCAGCTCTTATGCAATCCTCCTTCAAACACTGAGGCTAAGTGGCAGACAGACGAGAGAGGCAAAAGAGTGAATAGAGGGTGAGACAGGGAGGAGTGAAAGGAACGCAGGAGGGGCAATCCTCAAAAGTGTCTGGCACCATCTGACCCACAGAGTGGCTTTCCTTTGTCAGGATATGGGGAGTGTGGGTGGGAGGGAAGCGAGGTGCTTCCGCCTCCATTCATGCGCCTACTTTAAAGAGATGGCCATTCTGTCGCCACACGCCTCCACAAAGCTCTTGTAATCGTGCCAGGCAGCAGGTAACATGCACAGACCAACGTCGAGGAGGCCACTGTCTCTCACAGATCCATTACATAAGTTGTAGTTTCCATCGATGGGGCTACAGAGCTGGCAGAGACTGAAAAGAGGGGGGGTGGTGGCCGGAGCTGCAGAGGAACTTTGATAAATATAGGGGCTGATAACAAAACTCCCCAGGGAGCAGGAGAGAGGCTGGAATGAGAAATGGAGAACAAAGGCGCAAGGTTTCTGAAAAGTAAAACTGCTGCCGTAGCTGTGCCTTAAGCCCCCTCCTCTCCTTCCGAAACCCCTACCAGCCCGTCATCTGTGGGTCTGTATGCTCAGAGTGCACAGCCGCTGCCGGAAATACTAGGTCAGACTTGTCTGAGAAAGGCTGCGGGCTGCTCGGGCTGGGATTTTCGGCATGGCACTTCCCTGCTCCAAGAAAGCCCAAAGAGTCCAATTACTCAAGATGAAACTGCAATCACAGTACACTGCAGTATGCTGGTCAGCAATATAGGAAAGATGTCCACTACAAAATGGCAACACACATTTACAGTATATGTTTGCAAGAGTTTACAGCAGCCATGGAGAAGCTTAACATCATAGAACTTTTCTCCTACGTAAGGAGACATCACTGACCTTTTCTGAAACACTCTAACAGACATGAAACACGTCACTCTTCCTCAGAGGGGTCACTCATGCAGTCATATCACTACTCTCCTGACGCACTTAGATAAGTACATACACAGACTCAATTAACTGTTTGCCTGCAGTTCCCTGTATAACTACCTGCATGTATAAATGTAACCTTCACAGCACAAAACCCCAGTGGACTTCAAGTTAAAAATGAGGAAAAGCTCCAAGAAGAATAGGCCTGCTTCAAGCAATGAGGATGAAACCTGCTACACCTCGCCCTGGGATGTATGCACAATGGGTGGAGCCAGTTCTGTGGCAACGAAATGCACATCCATAGGCGTAACAAAGGCCTTCTACGCCCTTCTATGAATGAGCCCATCCACACTGCAACGTAGGGTTTGTTTATATCTCATGTTCTTTCACTCACTACATAAAACCCATGAGCACAGCTAAGGGTTGATGGTCATTTTTAGGACACTCAAATTAGAAATTGTCATCTTTGTGTTCAAAATAGCAAGCACCTCAGCCTTGAGTTTCTCACTACTACTGTCCACACTCAATTAAAAGTCTCTCTGATTAGCCTTTACATTATCTCCTCACCACTTTCTCAACAACAATCACAATCTCATGAATCAGACTTCCCTTGATTTTTACTCCCCTTAAACACCGCTGACCAGCACTATCATTTTTATTTGATGCCCCTCTGTATGGCTTTGGTACTACCACCACTAACCACTTACAGTCTGCTATGAACTAAAGGCTAATACAGGATGAGAAGAACCCATTGTCATTCAGATGCACCTGCAGACTCTGCACTCTGCTTTTCTTTCTCTGGCGAGGAAACGACCCACCTGGTGCAATCCAAGTATAGATGCTTTACTGCTCAAGTGTTTTGTTGTGCTGAATATGCATCTTCACATAGGGGGGGCATTGGCTACTAAGCAGAGGCTGGAGAGGGTAAGGGTCTCTCTAGATAACCCCTGAGGAGCCTTGGCATATTTCCTGTCTGGGGAATTCATCAGAGCATTATACAGAAATGCATCGGCGCAGCTGTGAGAGCATATGAGGGTACTCAGGTACAAAGGAAACTCAGCCCAGGATAGAAAAAAGATGAAAATGAGAAAAGCAATCCAGAACACTTGCATGAGCACACAAACACACACACAACCTGAGGGAAAAGCAGTATTGCCTATTCGGTCTTAGCCAGATGCTTTTATTTTGTATCCAAATATGTGAGAATGAGTTGTTGTCAGTCTCTTATCATTTTGTCAGTGTAATCACCTCAGCTTGCTTCATCCATTCACACTTTGACCAGAGAATCTGAGCTAACACACTGCCTGACTAATTAACGCCAATGTATACAAGAGCCATTGTCCACAACTTCACCCTCTCATTCAGTGATTTTCAGAAGCACACTGATTCCTGGTAAAACCTCATCCATGGATGAAATTCACACCCACACCACCAAATGTTATCTGGTACTTGCACTTGAATGAAAAGTTACTATCCAGTGTGTAGTTTGTGGTGATGAAAACTGCAGTTATCACTTCAGTCTGATTTATTTTGGCTGTCCTGTTTATTCTGTTTACTGAATCCAAACTGAGGAGGCAGCCAGGGGACACAAAGGCAGTGAAAAAAGAGGGGAGAGAGAAGGGGAGGACACGGAGCCAAGTCTCCTCTGTGTTTTTGTGGGTGCTGATGAGCCAGGCTGAGAGGATATGGAGAGGGCTTCCCGTGGGGCAGCAGTCTGCTCTGAATGGGCCAGCTGTTCTCGGCTCGTTCACGTGTCCCAGTGCCCGCTGATCAACCAGGTCCTGCCAGGAAGAAGGACAGAGACAGCCTTCGCTACAGCACACGCAGGGACAAAGCCTGCTTTTGTGAGGGGTTCCATTCAGAGGTGACCAACAGGCTCCAGGATAACTAGGGGAGACCATATGCTCCAATTGGGGCAGAGCTTCTGCTTCTTAGTAAGTCCTTCTCCTCGGGACATGGTCCACCTCCGCTCGACCGCACGGCTTGACCGGCCTGACCTGGCACAGCTAGCCTGCGGGTGGCCTCGGGGCCCCTAGGGAGGTGTTGATGGGCTTGGTGTACCAGCCTGGATGCACTGCTAGCGGCCTGCCGACAGTAACATGTGGGCCTGCTGACAGAGCACTAGTGGTGGTGGTGGTGGTGGTGGTGGTGGTGGTGGGAGGGGGGGGGTGAAGCAATGTAGCCAGACATCTGTGGACTGTGCGGGACAGCAGAGGGTCAACCCTGAGGTGGTGAGGTGGGGAGTAATGGATGCCTCTAGTTTGTTTGTCAGCGACGGCAGAGATAGCTGCATACAGACAGAGCGTGAGGACATAATGGAGCAACTGTGCGCGGTCAGTTAATCATTCACTTCTGCAACTGACTCTTTGGTTTCTCAGAGTGGCAGACCTTGAATGTTTTCACTCTGCTGGGAATGACTCCACTCGGGCAGACTCAGAAAAAGTCAGGTGGTTCAAATTGAAGCATCACTTTTAGAGGCTCTGAAGGACAGCTTAATGGTTTTCAAATTAACCTTGGTTGCTTTATCTCATTGAAATGATAGTGTGATAAAAAGCATATATGCTCAGATCTCTGAGATACTCTCGTATTGTCATGAATACTAACATAGCCCCAATTGCCCACACAATTACAGGCAAGAAGCAAAGCATGAGCTTGAATTTTCCTGAGTAAACAAAGTGATTGATTATATTCACAAGGCCATAATCATTGAATGTTGAGATGTAATTATTCTTTAATTCAACTTCCAAATGAAGTCTGGGGTAGGATTCATTTTTCATCACAAAGAAATTACACGCTGCTTACACCATTTTATAAGATGTGCTTGAGAGGATTTACTAAATATTTCATATGCATAGTAATATTCCAACATTGTCCAGGACGGACATGAGACAGTGTCCCGTGTCTATTAACACAGCCTCATCATTCTGGAACTGATTGCACTCTGATACCACATGCACCCAAGCATATTTTTTTCTGATTTCGGTCCTTCAGAGAATACAGAAAAATGTTCTGTATATACGACACAAGGTTGACAATATAAATATTTGCTTGACTGTCCATTTGTTTTCAAGCTTGTTATCAAGCTTTTTAATCTATAAATTGTGAATAGGATTTTGACACATAAAAATGACCACAAGCGTAAGCAGCTCCCTGTTCTAGTTCTAAAACACTTATATATTCATCATATTTAAGAGATATTTTCCCAGGTCAGTCAGCAGAACATGGATTTGTGGAGGTTAGCCGTGTAACACACACAAAGACACACAGCAGTACTACCAATGGAATCAGAGGCACCAGCAGTAGAGTGGTGCTGGAGATAAAAACCTACATCGCCCACATGAATGCACACAGACAGAGACGATGCACAGACCAATACTATCGTCACTGTCATACAACAGAGAGCACTCGCCTCTGTAATTCACCTGCTGCCTTGTGTAAGCAACACCATCTCTTTGTCTGCCACATGTGCTTGAGCTTAATGAGCTCTGAGGCCTGATAATGATACTATTGCCTGCAGAGACCAGCACTGAGAGGAGGTTTCCTCCCTCCATGTACACATACCAAAAACAGACATGCATATGCTGTCAGGACTCATTACTGAGAGCGAGAACGATCATGTGCCTGCATATGTGAGAAAAAAACAAAAAATGACAGTATGTACATGGACATGCCGACATGTTGTCAGCCATCTTGTCTGCAGTCATTACCCAAAATACACTGATATACGCATGATGCAAATTGATGCTCGTGCCCTGGATATGATTTTCATCACATGTGTTGCTGCGGTTGATGTGCCTGCTTGGTCTCAGCTGATTGGTGAGAGAAAGTGGCTGGTGCACAGTAAAGCAGCTCCTAAGAAGGATGGAGGATTCCCTGTAGCAGTCAGTCTGGCCTGAGAAGTGGAAATGAATATATTTAAAGATATATATTGCCGGTCTCCTCACTTGTACTCCTTCACCCCCAAAAGCTTTATGCTTGTCAGGGCGACCAGTGTCTGAGTCACGCACAAGTCCAAATATAATGAGAGCTGACAGCACTCAAGACAAACAGGCTTTGACATTAATGCAGGACATGATGCAGCATTATAGGCCTGATGTGTCTCCATCCAAGAAAAACACTTAAACATTTTTATCCTTTTTAAAAACTAAAGAGCTTCATTTTGACCAAAAAAATATGAAATCAAATAGTGCTCATTGGATGGTGTGTGTGTGTGTATATATACACACACACACACACACACACACACATATATATATGTGTGTGTGTGTGTGACTACAAAGATCTAATACTGCAATTGCACTATTTGTCTACATAAGCCCATTCAAAGTAAAAGAAGACTGGAGGGTACTCAGATGCTTTTTGCAGTTTAAAATCTTTCCAGCTATTGTCCAACTTTCTAGTGCGTGGCTCTGATTGCAAAGCAGGAAGCAAACAGTAATGTCTGCGTAGGTGGACAACACGTTCATGTCCACAGAGCTGTCGTCACCTATACAACATCCTCAAAAATTTTCAGACAAGCAGATCCTTCATGCTCACACTGAAACGCAAAAGTCAAAACCAGTCAGGCAGAAACAACACACCTCAAACTCTGGTAATGTTTACCTGAGTCCTAATATGGACACTGAGAGCCAGCCTTTGCATTTCCTACAAGACTAGTCCAGCACAACCCAAAACAACAGGAATTAGTGTTTCTAAGCAAGTAAATAAATGTAAAGATTGATGTGGCTCAGATGTTCTTTGTGCATGTGGGTCTGATTACTCAGCAGAGAATGTTAGTAACTAGCAGTAAGTGACACCAAGTTGTTTAAAGGAAATGTTTTTTTGAATTATCTGAACAATGCGTGTATGCATGCATGAAGCCTTGCTTGATGCGTGACGAACCAACAGTAAAGTGACAAGGTGCCATGTTTCTTCAGAGGCTGAGTCAGACCAGAAGACATGCCGGGCTGGTCACAAGGACACATACATACTTGTTGAATGTCAAGACTGATACCATTTACATCCCAACCACCAATTACACAAGCACAGACTGGGAGGTAGTTTGGCAGTTGACTCTTGTGTTTTTTCAGACACATGTTTGTGATCAGCAGGGGCATTAATTAAAATATCTAAACTGGCATCAACAGTCTGGGTGAGGAAAATGAATCAGCAAAACTTTGACTCAAGCTCCCAGAGTTTTTCAGTGCCAACATCCCAGTGTAGCTCGGTGCTGAGGATTGCGTGACTGCACTGAACTCTGTACTAAGTTTGGGACATAACTGCATGAATGTCAAGTAAGGTTTCAGTACCACGCCTTCCAGATCGCACAGGCACGCTTTGGAAGTTTACTGATGCTTCAGCATGTTTAAGGATAGTAAAATATACAGTTTCTCTACCATTTTGATGCAACAATGCTGCCAAGCATAGTCTAAGTTCTTGCTTAGAGTCGTATTTTTCTTTTGCCACGTTCCAGGTTTTCATGCGGCGGTGGAGTTTTTCCTGAGAAAGTGTGCAGAAGCCATTTCACACACTAATAAATGAGCAGTCGACCTTGAGCGTATGTATGTTATCCAAACTCTAGATGCACCTAATGTTTTCATTTTCTTTCTTTCAGTTTTTCAAATGTATCACAGTTAGTTGAGAGCTCTGCAAATAAAACTGAACATATCACCAGATCCATTTGCAACTGAAATAATTCATTCTGTTGATGCTTAAATACAGAATACAGTGCAGGAGCAAACAAAACAGTATAATTCCAGCCAGTATTACTTGACGACCACAGTTTAAAATAACTTTGCAAGTCTGGCATGCATGAATTTCACAAAAATGTTCATTGGAAAACAAAATTAGGCAACATTACCTAACACTGGAAAACAGAGGCTCCAGAATAACTCCTTTCACCAACAAAATCTCAAACAAGCCAATGTCCTTCTTGACTGTCTATCCCCTGCAAAAATCCATATTGGCTCTGTATTCTGAAGACGTTATCCAGGGCAATCACAATGCCTAAGTCTCCACCACAGAGGCTCCATGCCCAGGTCAGCCAGCCTGTTCTTCGTCCCCTGTGGTCATCCCCTGTCCCACACGAACAGAGGTCACTTCCCCGCTGGGTTTCTCACACGCCAATGAAAAACCACAAGTCTGTCTCTTCCTGCTGTCACTCACTAGCTCACTCACTTTTCCTGAAAATCTCCCCTTATATTCTTTGGTCGATTTCCACCATTTCTCATCATCTCCCCCTGTGCTTTAGGTTCAGAACCACCATGTCGGAAAAGTCCTAACTCATCTCATACACAGCAGAGAGAAAGGTACAGGAAGAAAGAGCAGTGATAACAGATATGAACAGAGAGGGCATGTCTCCATCCACATGTTGCATTTCAATCAAAAACTGCCATGTGAATAACATATAAAGAGGAAACTTTTTTAACTAATAGATAATGTACTTCATTGCTGTTTCACAATTAAGTTGGTGCTTTATGTTACCTCAACATCACACTTAATTCCAAAAATGGCAGTTTCAATCTGCATCACATCTTCTCTTTGCTCCAACCTTTACATCTGAGACCAACTGTATTCAACTTACATAGAAATGAACCCAAACAACACTTTCATTGGTAGCCCCACATTCACTGAAAAACATATGAATAAAATCATCCCTCCGTAGCTGAATAAATACACACAATGAGTGGGAATAAAAGTGTAAAATGGCCGATAAAAGGGTGCCTTATGACTCGCCAGAGCAAATCAGTCAAGTTGCATAAAAGTTTGTGGGCAGGAACATATCAAAACGAGCCAGATTTAAGAGTGTCTTTCAAATCAGCCATTTATTTTGGATTTCCTGTAAAAGCCGGATGCAGACAAAATGTGTGAGAGAAAGACATAACAAGACTGCAGAAGACGCAAAAGAAAGTGGAAGAGAAAGACAGTCCAGACCGCCCATCAGCAGCTCTCAGCATCCGCAGGTCCACATCAATACAGCGATCAGTATTTCCAGATCACTGAGCTGGGGGTTAACAACAGCTCTGTGCTCTGCACAAAGGTCATCCAGGCAAGGCTTGCTGTGAGGTCCAGTGACCCACCCCGAGGAGCCAGACTCTGGGCTCCAGTCTGGCCTAGGCTGCCTTAATCACCATGACCAGAAAGTCAATACTGTTCACGAGTCAATTACCCAGGGAGGAGAACTCATGGCGCCACGTGATCGAGGAGTTTCCCCTATCCAGGCAACCAATCTTTTTGACAGCCAAATCATAGGCAACTTATTGGATTCGGTCGAGAAGGAGATCTTTACATTAATAATTCACTCCGTCCATGGCTGCATCTCATTTCCCCCAGTGGTGCAGAGAGTGAGACCACACTGAAGCACACAGCGGGTGAGAAAATGCAATGCTCGAATGGAAATGAACCTCTCTCCCTGAACTATCTCATTCTCTGCCTCTCTGCTCCCTCTGTCCTCTTATTTGTTTCTCCATCCTTTTTCTCCTCGCCCCTCCTCTGTCGTCCTACCCATTCTGCTCCACTGGTGATAGCGTTCCTGTTTCTTTCGCTGTCACAAATTCTCAATCGCTCACACTCACTCTCCTTACTGCTTATGCAGTTGAAAAACAACAGATAAATGACGGCCTTGGGCATAGTTTCTGACTTTCATATCACAAGGATTTACGCTGGGCTAAAAGGTTAGGTAAACTGCTTTGGGAGAAAAAAAACTGTGCTGAAAGTCGACTTTCCTCTGTCTGTCATCATTCCCTTCTCCACTGACCCATGCCGCTCTGATGCTAACAGGACTGTATATTCTTTTCTCCTCCACTTTCATCCCCTCTCCAAATTATCTGTCGTTCTCTTCTCCTCTACCATCTCCTCTCTCGTTGCCTCCATCCCATTTGCTCTTGCCAGTGGTATCCTGCTGGTGATGGAGAGCCTAGTCTCCCTCTGAGCTGCTGCCCCTAATGAGGCTCCTCGGCCACACACCATATCAAATTAACAGGCTGCACCAACCTATTACAGCCCAAACCCACCAGCCGGGCCCCAGGCAGACCCAGTGCCTCACCTCACTGCACCGGTGATCGCACTCAGTGATTGATAAGATGTGATGCAAACAAAGACAGTAGGGCGGCAGAAAATGGGAGAGAGAGAGAAATAAAGTGAGGCAGAAAGAGGGAGCCAAATTAAAGATATACAGTATATACAGTACATCTGTATTGTCCCTTCCAGGAAAAATATCCGCCTTTCCAAAGAGTAATTATCCTCTTGATGGAATAAGTAATGAGGGGAAAAGGTCACAGATTGCCGTAAAGAATATCCGTTTTATATTCATTGAAGCAACAGTTACCATCGCAAAAGACTCTCAAGGCCTTTCCGAAGCCTTGGACTGACAATGCACAAATCTGAAAACTTGTTTCTATTGTCTTCAAATGTCTGCTTCAAAGTTATTAATTTGAATGATTTTATTTTCTTGTCTTTTGGCAACAAAGCCTTCTAAAAACATCTGGATTGGCTCACCGTCAGTCACTTGGAAGGGCATGTTTGCACAGAGTGTATTATGCTATAAACATCCATCTGTCTATAATTGGATCTCAAATCTTGGAACACACTCTTGACATGCTCTGATAAGGTTATAATGTCCCCTGTGCCTTTATGGTGCTAGTTCACAATTTTAATTAATTAGTTGCCTTGAGTTTAAGCATGACATTCCTTTATGAGGGTGAGCGAGGGGGAACTCTGGCATGTGTGAACAGATGCACTGTCCAAATTACAGTTATACAGTACACGTGTTGTCATTGTTGCATTCAGACATTTAAAAAAAAGAAAGGGTAAATCTTTAAATCAAGCTACCATAATGGCAGGATTACCCTGCTGGGAAAGATAACGTCGGATGTCTCTGGAAGACAAACCAAGAGAAGGTCATTCCTGAATAAATGTCACCAATAAATTGGCTCCCAGAGAGAAAAAAGACCCCAGGGTTATTTTACAAGACAACAAGACTCCTATAAAAAAGCTCTGTCTATAGTCTATCACAAAGAAAGCAGGGATGTCCCAGACAACTGCCTCCTGGCTTGACTGATAGAGAGAGACAAAAAAACATAGAGGAAAAGACAGATGCAGAATATTAGGGAGAGAAGGCCGAAGCAGAAAATGAAACTCAATGTATAGAAGATAGGTGGAGATTGGAGGAGGTGGACAGACAGAGGCAAACAGAAAAAAGGCAAATAGAGATATGATAAAGATTATTTTTAATGAACAAAAAAACAAAGAGACAGAACAAAACAGACAGCAAGAGACATGAGAAAACACTAAGAGGCTTCAAACAAGAGACGGAGAGAGAAAAAACAGAGACAAGCGCGGCAGAGAGATGCAGTGCCAGTTTAAGATGACGGCTTCATCACTGCGCGCCGGCTCTTCAAACCCTCCTCATCCAGCCCTGTTGTCAAAAGGCTTCCCCAGCTACATTACTCAGGCTGCAGCAGCAGTTACAGGCTACTCTCCTCGGACTGCTCTGCTCTATAGTTCATGCAGACAAACAGGAGCAGACAGAGGCACAAACATTACATGTTTCACCTACCAACATTTCAAATCATGATAGACAAATCTTAAATCTCTAAATCTTGGCAAACACTGTCTACCAGAGGATGAGCCTCAAAAATATTCAGGCTGTTTTTGCTTTAATTTCTAGACATTTGAGACATTTGAGCTCATAAAAAGATGGTAAAGAGTCACCCACGATAACGCGCATCCAAAAAGCCCAAATATACCGTAGCCCTAACAGAAAGAGTTGGTGAAGAGCAAACATGCACACGCTTATTTATACCCATTTTCTGACTCTACCTGTCTGTTTCACAGTGTCTTTCCTCTTTCACACACACAAACACACACACAGTCCAAAAGAAGCCCCTGTGTGTGACACAGGATATTAGTTCTGGACTATGATGGAGAAGCCTCATCAAACATTGCAAGGTTAAGGTGAATTCGAAGGTATTGATCCTGATGTGCTTAAACTGCATGTCCCAAACCAGAAGAATGCAGAGGAGGTCTACTCAAACACTGGCTCTAAGCTTTGGCGTTCAGCCCTGTTAAGACAGGTCGTCCCGCATTTAATCTGAGGGGGAAGGTGACTGGAGATGATGGAACATTTGTTTTCTTTTTTGGCTTTGGTCTCGACAACTTACACCAACTGAAAGCATGTGCACGTTTCTTATTCTTACACACTCCCACACAACCCGGCACTTTGATATGCTTGGTACTGGTTTCTGTACATTTGTGCCATGTGAGTGTTTGTTGTTTTTAATTTTTTTGGTGCCCATCTGTTCATGTTGTGTCCTTCAACAGCTGCAGAGTGCTAGCCGCCCACTACACAGCCACACCTAAAAAGCTCTCTGTCGTCTCTGAGTGGCGACAGGCCAGATTTCCCATCCAGTCTGTCTGCAACCACTACAAAAAGCTGCAATCAGATTGGTGCAAGCCATCTCCCTGTCTGTTACTAATTCACTAAGTCTGTCACCCTCTCTCTTTTGCTCGTCGTCGTTCACTCTCTCTCTCTCACCAGCAGGTAAAAATCGGACCAATAACCCCCATCAAGTAATTGCCTGCAACAAGGACACAAACTGGAGCCTGAAGTTCCACCAGCAGTCCAGGGCAAATGGACGCTTGACAAATCAAATGACCCAAAGGAAAAATGTCTGTGTGTACAATGGTTGTGTACACCTGTATCTGTGTATAACACACATGTGCATACATGCTGCAGGTCCCAGATAGACAGCAGAGGGTATGAATTTTGCCCTGTCCTCCTCTGCAGAGGCCCAGACATGGATTAATGGTGTCATTAATCTTACCTTTAAAATGAATGACTTCAGCACATCCGACCTGTGCCAGAGTGGTTGCCCGGTCCCTCCTCCCTGCACTCCAAACCCTCCCTTCCCACTCAGCTGTAAGGGATGGATAGGGGCGTCTGCCATTCTATCCATCCTTGGCTTGGCACAGTCTGACACAGCAGGATGTCAGAGGCCAGGGGAATGCTCATGCCAGTACAAACCATTTCCTCTTGGTTTTACTGCTGTCTATGTGCATTCAGCTAGAAACACAGCATTCACTCCATAGAAGGAATGGGAAAGAGGTCATCATGTTTCTTGCAAAGATTGCTCAACTGCAAAGATTCTGGGTCTCTGACTCCAGGTCTCTTGGTTCAATGAGGTTCACCCCACATGAGGGAGGTTGTGTGCTATGGTGGAAGGAGAAGTGATAAAAGCAAAAGAACAGTCACTACTGATCAAATGAAGGTAAAACAGGGAGGAAAGCAAAAATGTATGACAGCTTCAACAAGTTAGAACCTGTGCATGTCAAATACAGCTCTCTCTGTTTTGGTTGTAAACCACTCATTTTGCCTGGGGAAGAACCAAATTTGGATCCACTGCCAACTTCAGAGAAAGCATATGCAGTAGCTCTGTTAGGAGTGTCCATACAGTGTTTTTCCGCAGCAGAACAGCAGTGCGAAAATTACACTGCCTCCTTCATTTCCATTACAACGACCAGCCTGGCTCCATCGACCAGCTGCCACAAGCTTTGGATTCGTGATTTATTCAAAAACAGCTGATTATTTTCTCGATTTAACATGTAATTTATAAAATATAAAAAACAGTGAAAAATATTTTCCCCACAGCCCAAGGTATTTCCTTCAAATGTTTTATCTTGTGAAACCAACAGTCCAAACCCAAACTTGTTAAATTGACAAACTGGAGCCTGAGAAGCTTTGACATTTGTGCATGAAAAATTACTGGAATAATTAATAAAAAATAAAAAATGTTGGTTAATTATCTTTCGATCAAGTGATCAATTAATCAACTCCCCACCACAAACTTTTAGTGGTGCAATTTGATTTTACATTATTTGCAGTTACGGTCACAAAGCTTATCGTCAATAATGTAAAGTAGCACATTTTGCGTGACAGTGCAATGTTTCTTTAAGAAGCATGAACATAAACATAAACAGTTGATCATGATGACAGGTAACATAATGATTCGCTCTTGCCAGCACTGTATGTGTCAACATCTAGTGGAAATGTCAAATATATTGACAACTGTGACCAGTGCCAAAGCCTGTGCAGTGTGCGAGTTGTTTCAGCTCCAGTGCTGGGCGACATTCATCGCTAAGTGAGGGGGAGGGAGGCTATCAAGCTGGAGCCAGAAATTTCTCAGGTCATCAATAAGTCGTCAGTCCTCCTGATCTTCCCCTCTCCTCCCACCACCTACACCTTCCGCTTTTCAGCTCGGCCACACAGAGGCCACTGGGCATTATTTAGCAAGCCAGAAACACACAAAGTATAAAGCCATAACCTTCTGGACTGTATGTCACTGTCAAGTGAGGGAAATGCACAAAACTATTTTTAAAACATAAAGAAAAGGATCTGCAAAAGAATTGCAATGATGTGATAGAGAGAGCAGAGCAACTCATCAACTGTAACTAAGAAACTAGATGAGAACCTACAACTGTTACTTTACTGGATCATGAAACTGAGTAACTTTGGTCTACTATATAATAGACTTAGTTCATATCTACCCACACATAAAAATCATGCAGGGAAACATCATCACACCTCATATCTTAATATTAGTTATTTAAATAAATTTAAATAAATAAAAAATAAGTTATTTGCAAACATTTGGTCTTTCCAGCTATCTAGCTACATCAGGCTGCAGTTCTGTTTGAAAAGCTGTGGTTCACTAAAGGAGGATCTTGATACTGTTTTGTGTTTAACAAAATTCTACCTCTAACTCTACTGTGCACTCATTACTTAATGTATTTTTTCCCTACACAACTATTTTTACAAGTTGAAATTATATAAGCCCCCCTGCCCAAATAAAAAAATAACAACAGCAAAGACCACCTGAAACCAGTTCTGGCATTGTGGCGCACTGGTTCCTGCTCTACTCAGCACCACCCTGTCAGATCAGTGTGTAATAACTGTCAGTCATCCCTCATGGGATCATGCAGATGTGACATAAGAGGGTCGGGAGCTTCTGCAAAACTATGGCAGCCCCTGAATGGGGCATAGATGTAATGACTCATCATGAGGAGCAGGGTGGGAGATGACACAGTTTTCTGTTAAAGAAGTGGACGCCCTGCTTTAAAAAGCAAGACTTATACATTTTTTGCAGTTACATAACTTAGTTTGGACATTGAAGCCATGTTTCACCTAACGGCTTGGATAAGCATTGAAGAAAATATTTTTGTACACAACCATGGTCATTAATAACCTGCAGTGTTGCAGGGTTATCATTATATTATCATTTAGAGAACTTATTGCTGTGGACATAACTTACCCAGCCCTGCGGCTGAACCCAAATGTACGTACACTTTTCTTATGCTATGTCATCACTCAACAGGAAACTATGTCATTGTCAGTCATAAAGCAAGTGCCAACAAACCTTGAATATATCCTCCCAAAAAAACAGTAGATACAGACGCCTCTGTGAAGCTCAGACTAACATGGCTGCCTTGGTCATTTGCAGTTCTTGGCTATTTGTCTCCAAGCTAAAAAAAATAAAGAAACAATTTCAGTTTAGTTATTTCAGACATGATTGTGAACTCAGCCATAAAAATGTTCTGTGTCAGTGCCCATGATAACCTTAAAAAGATTTCTTGGTCAGCACAGTGACTCGGGCATGAAAACCTAACACTCTAACACTGTGTGTTCATGTCATATCTGTCACAACTCATTGGCTCCATGAATTTATAATCAAACCTTCCAGCGTTTTGGTTTTTTCCTTCTCATTATGCATTTCCCCCAAACTACTGTGTTCAAAAAGTTGGTCTTGCCTGAATTATCAGTATTATATTTGTCACTGTGTGGAAGCTATAAATATCATTAAGTCTTCTGGTTTGACAATCATGAAAATAAAGAAAAAATTATTGTGAAAGGGAGTTTCATTGTAGAGATGCCAGTTTTGAATCATTTGTGCTGGAAAAAAGAGCAGCTGTGAGCTGGCTGCATAACCCAAATACCATTAAACAGTAGTTGTGAGGCGTGAGAGGAAGGAGGAGGGTGTTAATTATTCACTTCCCTGTCCAGTTTTCAGCTACTGGCCTTGCAGCCATGCTTATTTATAGCTGCCTAATATCAGTTAATGCATACTTGTGTTGTTTAGGTAATTCTTAAGCAACCCTTCAAATGCACCGAGGGAATATGATATCCAAAACAAAAAAAGAAAAGAGATCAGAGGATAACTGCAAAATTATTGTATGCTATACTCACAAGGCACTAAATCAAAATTCCCATGGAAGACCTTTAGGAAGGTGACACTGTCGATACATGCTCCGGATATTCCTCAAGTTACGGCTCGGGGCAATAAAAGCCGGGTTGCCGGCCAGGAAATGTGCTGCCACATGTACCTACCATCGCCTGGGGTGAGTTTTCACTCTTGTGAGTGAGTGAGGAGGAGATGGAAACCATTCAGCACACCAGGCCTCCATTCCTTTCTCTTAAACTGCCGCCACAAACTAAACCATGGGTGCTGTAATACGAATTTGTTCCCACTGTCTCTGCCTCCAGGTCTCTTCTCCTGTCACCCTCTGTACTTTTGTTGCTCATGTCTCACTCTTCTACCTCTATTTTTTATATTCAATTCTCTATTAGTCTTATTTTACTAGTCTCATTTTCATTTATCTCCCTTCAGTTTCTCTCCCTGTCTCAGTGTACCCACCTCCAATGTGGTCCTCTCACCCACTCAGCCCATTGCCAAATGGGTAATGTTTCTGGCATTTATTCTGCAGACCCAACAGGGGGCTTAGTGCCACACTATCATGAGTAATTGAAATAATCAACTCCATTGCTAATGACTCATCTCCTTGGCACCGCTTCTCTCCACATCATTGGGAGTGCGGCACAGGAGGTGCCAGTGCCGGGAGACATTTCCCAGCACATTTCTCAGACAGACCAAGAAACAGAGAGAAACAGACAGAGAGAGAGAGAGAAATAGAAAACACCCATCTACCGTGAGTCAACCATTATGGAAAATGTCGAGGTTCTTCCCTCCGGGCACTCTGGCCATGTTGCACAACTCTCCTGCCGC
This sequence comes from Psettodes erumei, assembly GCA_016785225.1. NCBI lineage: Eukaryota > Metazoa > Chordata > Actinopteri > Pleuronectiformes > Psettodidae > Psettodes > Psettodes erumei. Next base: position 1,931,102 of record JAFBJZ010000457.1, read on the forward strand.
TAAAATGACTGAGCATGACCAGAAACACTGGTTAAAACTTTGACACAATGTGTAATAAATTCACCACTGCCATTAAGTATTTCACACCGGAGGAGTTATTTTCATCGAATACCCCCCACACACACACACACACACACTGACACACTTCAACACAGACTGTGTGGTAGCATTGCTATAGCTTCAGGACAGGCAAGTGGACTGGACTGGAGTGTGTTTGTTCGGAGCAGCTCAATCATGCAAGTTGTTTGTACAGCAGGCCTCCTCTGCACTGTGGGAAAACTCGTATATGGTCGTCTGCCCGCCCAGCTGACTGACTGACTGTGGAGCTTAAGGATGAGTGTGTGTGTGTGTTCATTGAGAAATGGCTTGACGCAGACCGCTCCTCAGTGTTAGTCCAGCCCCTTGTACATGTCAGTGTAACAAGTCTCAACAGCTTCAACAATGCATGAGGGAACAGAGTCAAATGAAGCAGATAAAGTAACATCGCAAAAGCTGATTCCAGCTTTGTTTCCAGCAGCTCGCCCTGCGATTAGGTGCTGCTGCTTGTGTTGAGGTATGCAGGGAAGGGCCATGCTGACAGCTGAGGGGATGTGTGGGTGTTGGGGTAACCGTGAACATCATTATGTGTGTATTTATACGTACGTGTGAAAGAGACGACAAAATACAGAAATACAGAAAATACAGTGTGTGAGTGTGAAATCTGTTGCGACCTTGCACTTAAAATACGCACACCCATCTACAACACAAGATGAACACCTCCAATACAATAATTCAACATGCTCTCACACACACGCACACACACATTAAGCAGACTTACACGGACACAAAGATAGCACACGCAATGGCTGGCGCGTGTAGACATGACAAACATTCGAGGCACTCGCACAAAGACACACGCAGGAAACGTTCTGAAGTCGGAACAGCTGTGCACATGTCTTCACACAACTGCAGGTGGTGCAGTAAGCCCCGGCCAGCAGCCAGAGTGCAGCAGCTTATGGGGGGGAGGGGCTGGCTTTTCAGGTTAAGGAAGTCATGACATGCCCCTCCAGCAGGCCCATAAATCAGCCGGCTCAACCTCACCAATGATGGTTTTGGTCTTGGGAGAGAGAGAGAGATATGAATCACGCGTGCGCACACACACAGGTACAAGCACCAGCCAGTTCAGCTCACACACAAAGTCATGCGTGCCGATATACACACACAGACACACACAAACCTAGAGCTGGAGTGTGCACTCTGTTATGTAAACGGCCGTGGCACTTTTCGCCTCGGGGCGTACGTGCCACACCTCCCACTATCCACTATGTGGCTGAATGTGTGTGTTTGTGTGTTTAAGGTGTGAATGTTGTGTAATTAAGGAATTATAATCATATCTTCAAAACAGCACATCCGGTTCCTACATCATCCAGCTTTACACTTCTTTAGAGATGTGATCTTTTGTGATTTATTTCAACATGTGGTTAAACAACATGAATATTGGTCACTCTGTTCTAACCAAGTGTGCTTGGGGTCTTGAGATTCTGGAATCTATCATATGCAACAAAATTAAGTTGTAAGGCTACTTAAAATGTACTTCATCTATTGTCAGCAATAAAGTAGAGCTAGCAACCTGTAATACTGGAAGAAGACTCTTAAATTCTTTGCAAAATTGTAAAAGTAGCAAACGACGGAAAGAGTTGACTGAGGTGGTCACTTTCTGCCAAGCTAAGGATATGGAGCAGTTTAAAGCTGTGGACAATGGAATTGGAGATGCTGATGAACATTTAAGATTCAAAATTGGGAAGAAAGATAGCATCCTGGATGACAATCGTGTGTTAAAAATGGGGAGATTACCCACTACCTGCTCTTCTGCTGACTCTTAGACCAGACTGCTTGCAGCAAAAGCAGGATGACGCTCTATAATCATTGAGGTTGCAATGGCTCATAAAATGCAAAATGCTTTGGGAGAGGGTTAGGCTTAGAGTGTGAAAAGCCTTTTCCAGTCAGCATGATGAAAATGACTTCATGCTTGTGGTTAACAATGATGTCACATGCTTTCACAGAAAGTACTTGAATCAAATGCATAAACCCTGTAGAGGCTGAGCTAATTGATCCGACGGTTTAGAAATAAAAGGTTTTAAGTTACCAACAGCAGTAGCACATATGATCATCTCTTCACAGCAGTAATTTTAACTTCAACTTATCCGCTATCCTTGAACAGCCAGTGTCTAATGGTTTTTACCAGGACTAATAATCTTCTCACATGCCATGCGATTTGTCTCAAGATGTCAGAAAAAACACAATCTGCTGGAGGGAACTAACAGCTGCTGATTTTGAAGCTAATAAAGTAAGATTTAATTGAGGCTCTAAACTATTCAGTCCATCACTGCAGCTTCCTAAATAAAACTTAATTTTCTGCAAGAAAATGCTTTTGTTGCCTTTCGTATCTTATGTAAATGAGACTGATAAGGAAACTTGTCAGACCATGGAATAATTTATGGAACAGTTTAATCCACTATTGCTTTACAGAGTTGATACTCTGTGATCACTGCCGAATCTCTGCCAAGTGCAGTGTGAAACCACAAGCAGTTACGCAACACTAAGGATTCTCATCTGAGGAGCCCTGAGTTTATGATGTGGAAGTGCTTCTACATGTCTGAGAAAACATGGAAACGTGCGCTACAAATCCTGTGGATATGCAAACTGATATCGAGGCTGTTTATGAGGGAAATCATAAATATCAGTATCAGCAGATACTGAGAATTAAATTACTGTTATTGATCGATCTAAATAAATAAAAACTTGGCACAGCAAAAACGCTTGCGTGCGTGCGTGTCTTTTAAGTGATATTCCACCCGACAGCTGCTCAAAGTAAACCTTGTGTTGAAAGTCACAAGGTTGTCTGTGAAGACACACTTAAAGTATCTGATTTATTTTCAGTCTGAGATTTTACTGGAAACATTTTTTATAAGAAAATATCCTTTACACACCTCAGATTTTTACAAGCTGACACAGTTAAAAGTCCATTTACGAGGAGGTAGACTAACCGTTTTGATGGTATCAATTTGGCTGCCGGTAAATTAAAAACTTGCTTTGACAGCCATAAATAGTAAACTTTCTGATGTGTTGGCATGTTTGAGGCTTGGTGTTCATATGCACCCATCTGTGAAAACGGGAGCTGAGAATGGAGGGAGGCTGTTAAAGTTTCAGCTCTATCTGCAGCCAACAGTCCGAGAGCTGAAGAAAACTCAACCATTGTTAACACAGTGAAGGTCGTTGTTGAGTTGAGAAAAAAAACCCTGTGCTGCCTGGAGAGTCAAAGAGACACGAGATGAGAGAGAGCAATAGTGACAGAATGAGACGGACAGGGAGATGCAAGCCTCTAGCTTCACAAGGGGGCGAGTTCCTCTCTCCCTCGCCTCCTTTTTTTTCCCAACTAAATTCTGATACGCTGTCAGAGTGAGAGATGCAGATAAAACTTGAGAAGAATCCAGCCTTGCACAATGAGAGAAAGAGCAGCACCTGACCCTCATTTCACTGCTGAGGTACCCCTGAGCAAAGCATTTAACCCACAACTGCACAAGTCAGGCTGACCTCCGCAGCATCCTGATGTGCATGTGAGCAATGGTGCGAGTTTGGCGCAAGATATAGCTCAAAAACAACATTTAGTCTCATTATTATGCATTTAACATTGTCCATAAAGCAATCAGTTATACAAAAACCTAGTGTCACACAAATGTGTTTAACCATGCCTTAATTATCATGAAAGTTATGATCATGATGAACCCACATTCATCAACATAGCCTGTCTGAGTTACTTTTTCATGCATTTAATAGAATTATTTTTCAGACAAAATATTATCATTTCCCCCTTCTCAACAAAAAGTTTATTATGTATTGCTTGTGAAAGCATCCATCCATCACTCGGTAAATAAATTCATGGATTATTAGGAATATTAAAACAATGACAGCAGAGAAAAATCCAGTCACAGCTTAAAACAACACCCTGCTAGCTGCAGTCACAACTGCAGAAATAAAAATACGAAAAAACAAGAATTGGTAATCAATAGATATGATGGATAAAAGCATGGAGCCTGAAAACAACACGACCTCAGGTTTCAAAGACAAGAGCACCCAGAAACACTAAAAAGACTGAAGACTTCATCGGATCAAATGAACAGCTGCTGCCAGCATAGTTTGGTTTGTCAATAAACCTAAATGCAGAGCTGTGTCGACTTCAATGTGAGAAGAAAAAAAAGAATCTTGGAAGAAGCTCAAGATTCAAGTGATACCACAAAAGGCTTGTTCCGATTTTTTTATTTCTCCTGCTTCCTCCACCTGAGAGAGCCGATAAATCTTCTGATTTTGTACTCAGCTGAGGCAATGACTGGGCCAGAGGTCAAACCAGTAAGACAGATGAAAACAAGAGATTGCCTGGAGGCCCATTAAAAGGAAATTGCCGAGGAGGGACAGAGACATTCATGTCCTGTCTTTGTGGGAGTGTGTGTATATGTGCGTATAAGAACACGATATATGCGGGATGGTGAGAGGTGCTGTTATGGGGTAGATGACATGACCGTGTCAGTATATCAAGGTCTAAATGGTGACATCTTGTAGTCATCCCAGTTCCAGAAACATCCGTTTGAGGTCTGACATTCATGAAACTATTTTCTGAAACATTCTTTTCATGGGGCGATTTAGGAGAAGAAAGCAGCTGCCACATGTTTTGTTTTCTTCACATTTTTCATCGTTCCTCTTCCCTCTCCTCTGCACATTCTTTGTTCTTTGTCATCGCCATGCTCATTTAGCCACAGAGTGAATGTGCACTCTGACAAAGCTGTGCGGAGAATGTGGTTCGGCTGAATTCTTATGTTAGCACACAGCTATATTGTTGTCTCCAAAATAAAAAAAACAAAAAATAAACAACAAAAAAACCCTGCCATCCTGGAAATCGCAGCAAGCAGCTGTCTCCGCATGCACGCATTTCAGCAGAGAAGCAACTTTATTGGTCCTCTGAGGTGTTTTAAAGGCTGGTGTCCTTTCTGGGGCAGAGGTCGCCGCTTTTTAAAATGTTTTCCCATCTTTCACGACACACAGGTCATCTCTGCTCTGGTGCACCTGTCATGTAAAATGACATTGGGCTTCCTGAGCCTCTTCATTAATTCCTTGCTTGGAAACATATGGGGCCAAATAACACTGCATATTAATTAAAAGTTCACATTGACATACCAGATGAAATCATAGCAAGTGCACAAAGCCCTTACTTATCACTTAACCTGCAACTGCTGTAGGTGTGCAGGTGGACTCAGCACCATGAAGAGAAAAAAAAAAAGAAAACTCAGGAACCAAAGAGGCCAGTGAAAATGCTGATCTACCTGCCATCATCTTCTGGGCCTCATACGGCTCCATGTAGCCATCGTTTTCAGTTGTCACTTTCTCCGTGGTGGTCTGTGTGCCTCCAGCCTGCTCAGCATCGAAAGGGTCTGCATAGTCTTCAAGGATAATGAGCTGCAGGAGGACAGGAAAAAAGGAAAGGTGAGACATTGTTAAAAAAAGAGAGAAAGAGATAAAAGCGCAATAGCAAGAAGAGGGGAATTCATTTTGCTGCTCTGCTGAACACTATAACGTGGGTAGGTGTCGGGAGAGTTGCACGACAGACACTGCTGCGGCCTAGGACAGGCACCAAGTGATATCAACCAAGGCAGGCCAGGGGAATAAAGGAAGAAATACATAAATAACACCCCACCTCTGCATGCCTCAGCACACCACCACAATGCCTCAGCTTTTAGCCTTACAGCACGCTCTCTGCTACTGCTGGTCTGCCTAATTATATGATAGCCCAGTGACAGGCCTACATTTCAAGAGTGGAGGGAAGAGGACCACAACGGCTCAACTTTCTTAAGAGAAACAATTTGGCAGATTTATGCCGAGCTGGCAGTGAGCCACGGCTAATTGCAGTCTTGCTCTTTTGCTGAGCATTTTGTGCTGTGGATGGCAATTAGGTGGATGTCCCGAGACCCAGAAATATAGCTGAAACCTTCAGGGAGAGGAGCAACAGTCCGCGGCTATAGTGCCCTGAGGGGTTATTTGTTTCCTTGAAATGTTTGCTTCATCTACCAGGACACTGCTTCAAAAGTAAAGATCTTCCTTTTGAAAGGAAATAAACCCCCATCTGAGCCATCTGTCCTCTTGGACACTGGATCTCATGAAGGAGTGTGAGCACAGGGGTTTGGGCCAGCTGTTAGGGAATTGGCTTTTTCTCCCCAACACTCTAGTCCTGCCAATCAGTGGGAAGAGGAGAAGGGCACTGCATGTTCCGTGACTTGGAAACATCTTAAGAGTTCATCTAAGAGTTTTTAAGCTTAAAACCAGTGCACAATCAAGGAAACGCTTATGCATACACCAAAGTGAGCATGTAAATACACACTTGACTGGCATTACACCCTATGAGTCATGTGTAGCAGGAAGGGATTTGGCCTCATTATAAACAGGCTCTTCACTCATCTTGTGGATGGGGCCGGGCGGGGCTGGCTGGAGGATGGACTGAGCCTCATATCCGCCGTGCCGCGCCTCCACTTCGCCACCTTTCTGGAGAACAACCACTGTCCGTCTCTGCCGCAGAGGGAGAGAGCACACTTCCTGGAGGCAAACTCCATTCGCAGACCACCCATGAGAGTGCCACACACACACCTGCCAGGCCTTAGGGAAGTAAGAAGGTATTATATATACCCTTCAAAACCTGGGAATTCTCTTCAGCTGGGAAAGCACCGACATTTTTACAGTACCGATCGAGGTCAAGTGTCATTTAACGCCAGTCATAAATTTAAAAAAAAAAAAAAAAGGAAAAAAGATGTCTTGACAAGTTGTTAAATGCCAGAAAGTTTACTTGGAATAATAGGTAAGCTGCATAGTGACAGAGAAATGCTGGCAGATATATTCCTGCACAGATCACCTGCACTATACATGGATTAGGTAATAATACCAAAGGAAGTAAGTACCACGGATGTGTTTCGTAGCAGCTACTGTGTGTTAAATCCGGCTTCTTCAATACACCCTCTCCATCTGTTTTGGGGAAAATAACTGGAACTTTTTTTCTGCCACAGCGTAATTATGGGTTCCTGAAATGTTTTGCTTCTGTGTTTTCAAGAGTGTGTGTATGTGTGTGTGTGTGTGTGTGTGTGTGTGCGGGGGGTTCAATACAAACATTGTCCCGGTTTGTTTTCGTGCCTCAAAAAAAAAAAATATATATATATATACATACCACACTTACAAGTTTAATTAAAATTCAGCCACTCAGATAAGCAACATCGTTGCAGCTCCAGAGGCCCCACAGCCACAATGTCATTACCATCTCACACCTTGTTGCATGGAAACACAGCCACTGGTAATCATAGTGTGATGTGCCAAACCCACCTCAAATGGTCACTGTAAATACAGCCCAAACCTAAGAATAAGTATCCCTTGCTAAAAAAACATATGAATCACCTAAATGGGAGGGATGACAGCCAGTGCCCATCTGACTGTGGGTCCACACACTGTAGCAGAGAGGCACGAGGTTTGAGACCAGAGCCCACAAATGTGATAAAACACTTCAGCTGCTGTAGCTTAAATTCTCTTCAACAGCTTTAGATGACAGAAGTCGTCTTTGCTCACGGCGAGGTTTGAGCAGAGTCTTCACCATAACATTAAATGCACCTTCATCGTCTACCAAATAATGTTTGGGCATGGTTCAGGAAATAATGGCAATCACTTATTGGGTTATGTGGGGAGCCACTCCAAAGACATGACATCATCTTTTGCCTTTCCTGTTGACATAATGCAGGACAAATAACGGCCGGGATATGTGATGAAAAAGTCTGATAGCATCAGACAGACTGATGTCCAGGAATTAAATGCAATCAACTAAACCGTAGCTTGGATTTAAGACTCAAACAACACACACAAGGGCCTGAAGGGGCAAAGAAGGCAAAACACTTCATTCAGAAGCTTGTTACTTTAATGTTGTATATTTGTGCTTCACTATCCTTTTTACCTCCTTAAACATTTAAAATCAGGCTAAACCAAAGTCTAATAGGCATGCTGGTACAATGAAAGCCAAACAGGAATCTGCAATCAGTTGGGAGGGGGTCTTGGTCATTCTACCCTTCTAAAATAGAAAGCTTCTTGTTGTCATGTTTACATTATTTTACTATTCTGTTCTTTCCAGGACATTTTAAGATAAGAAGAATGATAAAACATTAGAAAGTATCTACAATCAAGACCGATAACACTAACACTGTGGCCTCTGTGTCCACATATACTTAAATAAGGTTGAGATAAGGCTTAGGCTACAAAAAAAAAAAAAGAAAAAGATTTGTTTTTTACAAGCAAGTGTATATTTAGCTCCAAGTTGAGCAGTAAAAGCTCATTTTCTGCACCTGGCTCACATTCTTGTTTGAGGCAGCAGGGGGAGTCCACTTTTCCCGTCAAAATTAATCCGATGAAAACTGCTTTCCAGCCTGCCGACCCTTGAATCAAATTGAAACAAAAAGAAGTTGGTCCTGGTAGAATTAAGCTGCCTCTTGCACATTTGCTTTCATATAAAGGAAAGTGTGTTACTAAATGTCTCCACAAAATGGCAGGAATGTCTGTAACTACTGTTCTTTGTTCAAGGGGGATTTTCTGAACCTGCACAGATCCTTCCAGGGCACCTGGGGATTTGAACCATCAACGATTTAGATCAACAGATTTCCTATGAAAGGCATCATCATCACCCACCCCCGGCTGCCTAACTGATGTTTGGGTGGAGGAGGTGGCTAATATTTCCAAACTTGTCCCTCCTGCCCCACTGCACTAATGACTACTTGACGGCAGGAGGAGCAAGGGGTTGTAAGGAGAGGGGTGCTCGAGAGCGGTTTGTGTCGCCTGGGGACACACCATCTGCTTTGTGGCATGCCAGGGTGTGTCAGGACTGCAGCCAAGCCACACTTGTCATGAAAGTAAAATCTCCCCGAGCACAAGACTGTGGTACCTCAATATATCAGGTCTTTGCTAAGCTGCAATGTAAGCCCACATGAATCTCACAAAGCCACCTCACAGGCTTAGGCCATGTCCCCATCCTTTACTGGTCTGCAGCTGCGAGAGCGAGAACTCACTCAATTACTTTCATTCCACAGCTCAGATCCCAGGTCGGCCATGTCTTACACCTGCCAGAGCTCTGGCAGCTCGCATCAGAGAGAGCAAGAGACTTCTCGAAATGCACCGCGGCTCTGAGGTGATGAAGCTGACTTCAAATCAGTGGAAACAGAGGGAGAACAGTAGCCAGGGAGGGGAGACTATAACAGGCACCTGCCACTTTGGCTCATTTTTCGGCGATGCTGGTCCTTCTCAGATTACAATTCGATTGAGCTCCAGTCTTCCATTAGAAGTGAGAAAATGCAGGCTACAAACCTCCTCCGGCACTGTTAATGGGGAGAAAATGTGTTTGGCTGGCTTATCAGATAATCAAGAGTGAAAGCATAAAAATTTCTGAAAATGCATTAGTTGAAATTTGAGCAGATGGATGGAAATTTGGTCATAATTAGAGAACAGGTTGCTGCATTTCTCTTTGTCTGTATTTCGAGGAAGCTACATTTCCAGTGTAGGCATTTTAGAAACATAAACAACCAGAAGCAATATCAGAAAGATTTTATCACTGTGTGACAACCACATTCTTTATAATTAGTTTTTGGTTGTTAGTCAGTTTGTATCGGAGATGTTCGGTTTTTGCTGTGTTTTATTTTTCCATTGAACTTTCATTGGGCAGGAAACAATAACTAGGTAGTAGGTACAATGCATTATTTTTCTTTGACTGAGATTTTTTCAATTTCAAATTTCCCCACGTATATTTTTCTGCATAATGTTCTATAAAAAAATGTTTTCCGATCAGTGCATATTGGACATCATTATATGGTATTAATCAATGCTGATATAACCATGAAAGGCCAATACAAGCAAATAAAATCTTCCCACCAATATATCGGTGAGGCTCGAGTCAGTATCTCCATCTAATTCTTTTGAAAAGTGCAAAGTGGACGTGTTCAAGCTCGATCAAAATGTTAAACTGTCACATCATCCATTCCTTGTTGGACATATTCATCAATGAAAATACAGACTAGTCTCCCTGCTGCTGAATGAGTGCAGACAGGAATATGATATTAATGCCATGTCTAGTCCAGGAAGAACTGAATGCGTCAGGGGCCAGTCAAGGTTGAAGCCCCTCGGAGACCGCTAGAAAAGTCAGCAGGCTGCAGAATGAGGGAGGAGGGAAGAAAAAGAGGACTGACATGTGTGATTTATGTCTCACGCCATGAGGGATTTCAACCACTGATAACCTAATACAACTCAGTGCTTAGCAGCTCAATTGCATCAAGGCATTTCAAAAGGCTTTTTTTCTACTGCCATTGCTCTTTTGTTCTTCAGTGTAACAAAAAACACGCCACTATTGTCGGTGCAGAAAGCCATTTTAAAGAAGAGCGAATGGGAGGCGAGAGACGACAAAGGATGAGGGAGACACTTTCTACAGATGACAGCTGCCATACTTAAGGTATGTTTAGTGATAATTGATGGAAAAATGTCCAAATGTTCATGTGAAGGCAACTCAGCATGCCGTAGCTCATTCAAGTGCCTCTGCTGATAGCTCCTCCACCTTATTTTTGTCTATGTACACAGGATGAATGCTTTGTGTGCACTGCATAGTCTGCATAGTCATCTAAAGATAACTTGGCCACAATTTTCGAGAAACAACACACTGGCATGAAATACTCCCTCAAGGCAATTTTTTTTGAGCACAAGCGATCACAGTTTCTCTGTTGACATAATGCAATTACTATCAATAAGATACATGCATGTTTCTAAGAAGCGAGTGCAAATCTGGTTACAATTCATTGAAGGCCCCTTGTGAAGACCGAGTCCTACTGGGCTCTATATCTCCAGAAACGGATTAGGCAGATGGGAAACTGGTTTCGCCTGCAAAGCAGAGACAGCGCACAAGTGCATTTCCCACCCTACCGAGCTGACATTAATGAAACTTTATTGAAATGTTCCCTCAGAAACACGGTTGCTGCTTGAGCATTCTGCCTCTCACTGAGGTTGGAAGACGGATGGCGCCTCCTCTAAAGGCCCACTTAGGGGTCTGCAGAGGTAGCTAATCAAATTATTATATTTGTTGTGAAGATGCTTTTTCACAATCAGTCACAAGCTACGGCCGCCCGCGCACAGATGAAGAGCCCTTCACTTGAGATTAAAAAAAATCCTGTTCATGTCAGGTATATTCATTTGCTTTGCTTTTAATGTAATTGGACAATCATTCAAGAACAGCTATTCAGTGTAAGTACGCACACTACTCATCCTTGTGAATCGACGAAATTATGTTGTGACTTTAGAGGAAGTAAGATAAAAGCGTGCCCTCACCTTTTTATGTCTATGACCTAATAATTAGTTGAAAAACAGGCAAAGGCTTATCAAATAGCCACTTTTATATTTTTTCTTACAATTAACATTAGCGGGTCCAGGACTATTATACTCAATATGCAGTGTACAATTCAATGTATGTGTCAAGGAGTTGATTTAGTGTCCCCTTTTGGACATCGCTGTGTTTAGCAATCAGCTTCACATGTGTCTCCCTTAGAGACATCTGGGCTGTTCAAAGAACAGCTTCACTTCTGGCTGCTGGCTTATTTATTACACAACACCCCTTTAAGATTCAGACCACATTCAATGTTGGTTTTTCAGATCTCTGCACTCTTGCCCATGTGGGCCAGCTTTCGCACGGCAGCCAGCCTGAAGCCGCTTCTTTAGGCACAAGCCATTTAGCCTGTTGTTGATCATGTTCTGCATGGGAATGGTTCCAGATGCAGCAGCGCTGATGCTATGCACCACACTTTGGTGGGGGAAAACCCATCCGCAATGCATTAAGTAAAGGGATATAAAACACATATATACACCTACATAGTCTCTCCACATAGTAACTGTGAGCATGGGTTGCACATATGCACCTTTGAATCAGCTAAGTGTGCATGCATGATTTCAACATCTGTACACATGGGAAAACATTTAGACTAATCAATGCTGAAACAGGACATCTAGTGTTCATAATCAGTGTTCATTCAGATCAGACATTAAAGGTGCTACAGTGTATAATTACATTTTCTCTGCTGCCAAATGGATGGTGGCTATGGTGGCCTGCCAAGAGCTTCAGCCATCGTTGCGTTTAAGACAAGTTATATTACATCCTCTGAGCAGCACTACTTCTCCAGGGCAGACAGGATGATACAGTGACTTTTTATTGTAGTTTTATTGAGTGACAAGATGGGGCAGTCAAGGCAAGCTGGTTAGCAAACTCGTGTTCAATAAAAATTCAATATTGGCTTCTGATACAAATAATTGAGCGGAACACTTTAAAAAGTCTGTCTTTTCGAAACTCAAAAGATCACAAGTACGGCTTTGAGCTAACATGAAATTAACCACATGAGCTGCTCAACGACCTGCATACACAGGGCTCAACAGATATATGCAAACTGTAAAATGTGTTGAGGACCATGTATGCGAATAAAATGTATTACACAGTTCAACCCAAATAGCCTTTATTCATTTTTCCAAGAAAAAAAAATCAAGACAAAAAAGGAAAGTTAAAAGCATCATGGCCTGTTACCTCAATATGCCGTTAGTAGTAGACGGATGTAAACCACAGAGTGCGACTGAGATCCTTCAAACAAACAGACTAATGTGCACTCAGGAAAAATGACATGTCCTGCTCATGCATTCCCTTATATACTCTAAATTCAACTTCAAAAATAAAAATCACCTTCCAGGTATTCCTCTAACTTTAGACATCTAAATGTATAACCTCACTTTTCAATAAATTTGTTCTCTGGCACCCCTTGTCTCCCGATGAATGAATGTCATCTTTCTTGAGCACCCAAGGCAGTGAAGCGCAAAAAGCACCAGAACTTGTCCCTAAGGACCTCCTTCATTGAAACACACTCCCCACAGCCACTTAAGACCTCTAGTGGAGAAGAGAGCGGAGGCTGTGGGTTGCACCCTATGAAGGTGCTCTTAATATGCGACAGATATTCAAGATTAAGTACTTGACGACACGCTTGACAAAATCCAATTTCCTTCCTCTGCCCCCATTCCTTCTGTGACAGAGTTATTGGCAGTGTTTCTGCTACATGCAGCTAGTGGTGCGGCACAAGACTCAGGAATAATTCAGGTGCTACAATGGAATGTTGGAATTTTATAAAATACGATAATCCCGTGCTCATGTTGAGCAAGCAATTTGTCCTCAACATGGCCACAGCACTTTCCGTCATCGAAGTTACAGTTACAATTATGATGATTCATTTTTTTATTGGAGAATGAGGTATCGCTGGATGAATTTAAGTCATCTGCCCACCAAACCCACGAGTGTGCTGACACATACACATGCAGTTCACTTCCAGTGTAATGTTTTTCCCACAGTGCACAAGTAAAAACCCTGCATAGCTTCTATAAGATAAAAAAAATGACCCAATTAGGAAAGTAGGGCTTCATGAAGCAACATGAGGAGATCCACAGGGACAGAGGCTTTGATTTTGGGACAGTGATTTATAGAGCAAGAAGGGAAAACAAGCCGCAGTCTGGCCATAAACAAAGCAAAGAGATTTTGATGTCCTGATTGGGGCTGGCCTGGAAGCTCTGTGGCCTCAGATGCACTGAGGTCCCTGTATATCGCCTTCACTGACAATAGAGTACGCAGGGCGGAGTCCCATCGCGCTGCCATTGCTACGTGGCTTCCCTTCTCTGAGCAGGACAGCAGAAGGCAAGGGGGGCAATATTCACAGGCGTGAGGGATGATCACCAGTCTGCTGCCACAAAGAGCTCTCAGTGGAGCACGCAACAGCTCCGTGCCGTCACCATTTGTCAGGATTTCGGACATCTCGATTGCTCAAGTCGAAACATTAATGCTGGTTGGGAGCAGCAGCAGTCATATAGCCCAGCCTACACAGAGGGGCGAGCGCAGACTTGTCAAGTTAAAAAGGGAATGTCACCAAGTTGTAAACACTTCCTGTCAGGAAGGGAGCACTTCCTTAATCCTGGAGCAACCGAGCCATTCCTTATTTTCCAACTGCAGATAGTGGCTTTCTCTCTCCCTCTCTTAATATTATTATCACAGTAACAGCTAATTTTAACTGCTAACAAATAAAAACAGGCAAATGTGAAATACTGATCTGAGAAACATTACAACAGACTCATAATTATTTAGCAGGCTCATTTCTCATTCACAGTATGCATGAAATCAAAGTCTGGAATCCCACTAAGAAGAAATGGAAGTGCTCAGCTTCCTGGTGGGCACTCAGATCACAGGGCAGCTCTGTTCGCAAGACGGAAGTCTGGCTGCCTCCAGCAGTGTGACACAAAAACAACTGCCTGAACTCACACGCAGCTGATACAAAATCAGCATTCCGTGTAATGCATTATGATTCAAAAATAACTATTTGGTTACAGCTGGAGTTTGCAATAGTTTGTACTGTGGGAGGGCAGAGCATCTTATTTTTACAAAACAACATGGCAAAAAAAAGCCAACACTTCATGTAGGTTCACCCTTTGTGCCTCAGATGGCCTGCAAGCTCAGGGCTCAATTTGTTTCCTTTTAATCGGTGTGTGACGATTCGTCTGCCCACCAGGACTCCCTCCTTCTAGACTCAGCAACACACACACTGTCATTAAACAAAACAGAGCCATGTGTCTACAACTCCCCAGTGGCCAAAGCTGCAGCACTAGTCTGTAGGCTAATTGTAACCTGGTGGAATCATGTGACTGATGTTCCAGTGCAAAGCTAGAAAAAACAAATCGAGCAGCAACACAACAGACTCCGCCGGGACTCTTTAAGTTGGAAAGAAGGCTCCCAGATGGAGGCGAAGAAGAAAATAAGAAAACAATGGCTAAAGGCCATCATTTCGAAGACCAGTAACATGTGGTGGGATAGTTGTATATAAAACCTAACCATGACTAGTTATTACTCTCAATGATGCTGGATTACAGTGCCATGATGTAAATGTAACAGGATTTGTGGAGTCACCAAAATGACATCTTGATGAAAAGCCGAACCTTTTGCTGGTCAATTGAATAAGCATTACATTAAGGCTTCCAGCGTATCCTCCACTACAGGATGACTTCATCCTGTTTCAGGGGAGGCGGGGCTTAAACATGCACACTGTGCTCCTTCCTCCCTTTCAAAAGTACCCTTTCAGGATTCTTGTTCAGGTCACAGGAATGTACTGTGACGCTCTTTTTCTCAATGACAGCACAACAAAAAAAAAATCAGCGAGTATAAAAAATGTTTGGCATGAAAGGAACAATTGTTGTAAAGGGATCTGAGCCACGAGTAATTAAAAACTGAGTATCTTGTAGCTCTGAACTAGTCAGGGTGACATTGAGAAAATGCTTTCGATGCTTAAAATAGTTCAGGAAATGCATGGCATTCTTTGACACATCAGTGAACAGTGGGTCAAACTGGAAACAGAAATAATCGCACACGTCACATTTTATGGTTGTGAGTCACCATAGCAACACTCTGTCTTACTTTATCACGTTCTTCAAAATTATCAAAACAATTATCTGCTTCCTCAGAATGTGAGTCACAATCCGCCCACCGCTGATGGTAAGAAATTTGTCATTACTGAGCACGATGAAGAAAAACAACAGCTACAAAAATCCAAGACTTGCACAACATGGATTTCTCACCAATCTGCTGATTATTGTAACCTGGGTATCACATACTTTAACATACTTTAAAACATCACATCCTTATTAGCACAGCTATATATGATTCCCATACTGTATTTATTCTGCTGGGATTATTTAAAAGTTCAGAGCCTTGATTTTATTTTTAAATGGTTCAGCTGAGAAAGAAAATATTACATTATGTTCAGCACTATAAACAGGTTTGAGCAACAAGGAGGATAAATTGTGCACCAATCTGACATCTAGTCTAGCCTGCCATCACCTCACTGGCCTCTGCCTGATACAGAAAGGTAAAGAATTGCACTTAAAATGGGTGCTGTAGCAAAAACATGATGGGCTCTCTGATGCTTTCATCCATTTTCTGGCTCCCTGAAGAAAACCACTCTCAGAGACCCAGGTGATATTGGGGTTCGTGCTTGACATTTCTCCTATCACCGGTGTAGATGAGAGCATGAAAAGCCTGGTGGGATGCATTTATAAAACTGCCCTGATGTCTGGAGTGCCGGGGCCAAGCCAAGATATTCACGCTGTGGGGAAATGAACCTCAGCCAAGTTCAACCATGCACCGCAGGCATTGTGATCTGCAGGCCAGCCAAACAAGCATCATCTACCCATGCTGGAAGACTTGGAAGGTGTGTCTGGTGAGAATAGTTCTTCTATGGCTCTCTATCATACTGGACTCAGATGGAAGTATGTAAAAGACAAAAGGAAGGAACTGAGTATCTATTCTAATGGCAGCCTGTATGGCAGGATGACTGCCATTGTGTGGACTGACATATCACAGTCATCTAATCTTCCCCTCAGCAGTTGCATGTGAATTTTTATAGCTTGAGTTTGTTTTAGTTGAAATCATGTACATGTAATCCCTACTATAATGTCTAATCTGAGTTTGGGAGTTTAGTAAAACAATTAAGACAGTAAAGTCATGGTTCTTGGTTTGAGATGATGTATTTCTTTCACATATTAACTAAACAGTTAATTCAATTTTCACAGCACATGAAGAACATGATGACATGACATGTGCACAGACGTGACACTGCACACCTTTGCCGTAACCTGCGCTGTATGCGGTATTGTTGCAGATTTCATGAGGTGTGATTCTATCTTTTTATTTCTATATCTTCCACATTGGCTGTAATCTGGGCCAAAAGATGGGGCACAAAATATATATGATGAGAAAAGACTCAACTTCTTACCTTGTATGGTTAGAAAATTGAAAATGGCAGGGCATATTTTCATAGATATTTTTTCAAGCAAGGAAGGAAAGAAAACATGGCCCTAAGGATTTTTGCGAGGATAACGCCATCCTCGCAAAAATCTGATCAATTCTTTGACCTAAGGCCCGACTTGCCACAAAACGTCACTGAAATATGTTGGGTCATTTTTTAAAATATCATACTACAAACAAACAAATACACATACATGCAGGATCAAAAATATAACATTCTTGGCAGAGACAAGACTGGCATCTCCCTCGAGCCTAATCAATGGAACTGCTGAGCCAGGTCTTGTAAAAAAAAAAACAACATGTGCGTGGAAAGGATATAGGAAAATAAACAGAGGAAATCTGTTGATCCAGATGCTACTATTGGCTGCACAACAACTGTCAGGGCAGGCATCTGATGCAATTGCATGCTTCTATACATAGATATGCAAGCTGGCTCGTCGGATCACCGAGTCAAAGGGGCCCCGAGTCCTGAGGGGAGCCAAAGTTAGACTGGAACAGTTTCCCAGGTGCACAAACAGATACTGACGATGACGGCCCGCACTTCAGAAGGATACCACAGCCTGTCACCGCCACGCTCCTGCCTTTGTTTACACGTTTCCAAGTGAAGCCCATCAACACTTTCGGGCGTCCTTGAGAGAAGTTGATGTAGTGCTGAGTAGAGCGATGAGCCGGGAGATGAGGCCTTTAATTAGCTCCAAGGCAGGATGATAATTGATCATCTCGCTCGGCCCACTCTAGCATGAAGGGCTTGGCATCATTAAAAACAAAGCACATCACAATAGCTCGAAAACTCTAAACTAAAAGTAACAATGTGCATAAAAATAAGGCTCTGCATGAAGAGTGCAACTCCAAAGACAAAATTCCTCTGACTACATTGACACCTTTTGGGTGATGACTGCAGATACATTATAATTTCCAGAGTACATAACACAGTATAACACTACATATCAAAACTTCTTTATCTTACTTTTTCCCCCATGAAAGCCTGGTGAATTGAAATGGACTCTGGGAATTAAGTCAATGCTCCTATTGGCATTTCAGGCATTGGGTAAGCAGTGATATAATTAGCATTCATGAGTCAAGTAATTAAAACATCAATGTAACCAAGCAGTGCTGTTAAGACACTTGACTCTTTGCTCAGTCTCCAGCAGTCAGCATTTAGTCAGTGCAAGTAGAACAAGCAGAAAGCAATGTAGTTTCTGTACAGTCCAGTTCTGTCTCCATTTACTGTCCCACTGTTATGCAGTAGAAGACCACTTTATTTTACACATGTAATCAATGTTCACATATCTCTCTTGGTTTCCAAAAAAACTGCCTGAGAAAAGTGACATTAAACAGTTTGAGCACAAAGCTTCCTCATACAATCCTACATTAGCCCCGCTTTTAAAATCCTCACCTGGAGAGTCATTTTAACAAGGATTTACAAACAATTACCATGGCCAGCCACAGTCGGGAAGAAAATCCTCAGCTTCAGGTCAAACTGTAATCCTTCCAAAAGCCTTGCAACGTTCTTTGAAGCATCCGTGTAGTTACTGAGGAGCGTGGTGACTTATTGAAAAGGTTTTATGTGCAAATTACCCCTTCCCCCATCATCATTTTAAAAACCCTCTCCACAATGAGATGCTCTAAATTTTTGACAATTGAGAAGAAACTAACCTTGAAACTAAAGAAGTGGCTGCACAGACTGCAAGGCGACGCATTTTTTTTTAGAGGTATTCCTGCTGCAATCTTCCCTTTCCTCCCAAGGGTGTCAGGTGACTGACAGTACACCGTGAAGTTAAAGCACTCAACTCAGCACTATGTAAAAAGCCCAAACCAGGACACTTTAACAAAGTCAAATTACGCCTTCATGGTTATTATGATGGATTAGACTGCACTGACCATTTTCCAGCCTGTGGAAGTTCTTTTTAATACAAGCTAGGTAGCAATACATTCTGAAAGGTGGCAAAAAAACCCTTACAGACATCACCAGTTTACAGACACCACACTGCGTGTGGTGTGAATGGAGGGGACGACCTGGACAACAGGTACAAAATAAAACAACAGCATTATCTTTTTTTTTCCCATCACACTCATCTCAACTACTTCACTGTTTTTATTTAACCTTCAGCATCTAACAATAAAAAAAACCTTAAAACCTTTCTCTCCACATACTGTTTAAGACCGCCAGCTGTCAGTACTGACTTAGCTCAGCTATAACACCATTCATACCTGGTGTGAGGTATTTAAACCATAGCATGCAATCACCTTCCTGTCAGTTAAAGCCATATGGAGAAAGAGGTGGTGCAGAGGCAACTGTAGGGAGACACACTGAGGGAGATCTAAATAAGCATCACTGAACAAGAGACAAGTCTAATCTGTTGAAGCAGCGTGAACAGCTGCCTTTGGCCGGGTGAAATTTGTAAACTCCTGCTTTCCCGCTTGTTTTGCTGATAAAAGATAATGTTATGTATGACTGTTAAACCTTGCAAAACCAAGTTCATGAAGGCTGATGAAAACCGTGGCTGACAGCAGGGGTGGGCGATCAGACAATTTTGTCTTTTATCAGTCTTCAAGACGTCTGTGATCTACTTTTCAAGCAAATTGTAGCGATTGTGATCTTACGACATTTAAACTTGGTGTACTGTAACAGCATGGATCCACGCTAAGGATATGGTGATAGTTCACAGCTGTGGACAACATGAGATTTAAGACACTGACACACACTTTAGCTGCATGTTACGATCTGTCTGTGTCTTATTCTGCTTTTATTGATACAAGCAGATGTATACATAGTCTGCTTCAAGTCTGGATATTCTCAACAGTATATTCCAAAACTGCAAAGAAAGATCGCAAATCCGATCACGGATGGTGATTGTGTGCTAAAAAGATTGTGATGATTTCTTGGGGAGGATCGCCCGCTTACTAGCAGACAGCTAGGGAAAACAAACATCAGCACAGAAGATGAGCTTCACTTGGCTCCCGTTCTCTGTGCTGAGGGCTTATGGGAAATACAGCTGACAGTAACAGTTGCGTTTTGTGTGAGCGAAGCACAGTCTTCCTTCACACAACATTCTTGTGACAGGTTGCAGACACTTGAATGCAAAATGAAAGCGTTGCGCTACAACCAACTGCGAGCTCGCCACATGTCACAAGACAGGTGTGAAAGCAAACACAAGAGGATGGAGGAAGTAACGTGGAGGTGAAATCAAGATGACCACAAAAATTTTGGAGCGCAGTCGTGATTGAAGGCGTGATCCGGAGGAGGAGGAGGAAACAGTGGTGCACAGTGTGCATTTTCACATGGCCGTGCCTTCTCCTCTGTGTGAGCTAGGCAGACACTGAAACATTCCTCATCATACAATATGTCCTTAACCTCGCTGACACTGAGCGTCTCAGGTTTCTCAAAATGAACCCGCTCTGTGTGAATTCCTGAGAAGCCTGACATGACAGCGTGCTCCAAGGCACAGCCTCCATGCATTCCGCCCGCATGTCTCCACACTCACTTTGTGCTGACGAGCGTTCGACTGGCTCCATACAGGGGCCACAATTTAGGACAAAAAGGAAGAGGCGCAAGGTTTGAGCTGCTGCATTTGGAGAACAGTGCCAAGAGAGGCTCAAATTAGAGCCATGTATCCGTAAAGTCATCACAAGTAATTCCTGCTGCTCCTCCAAGGCTGCAGGCATCACTGCAAAAAGAGCATTCACTAAATTGATCGGTCTGGTTAAATAAGATTAGATTAAAGTTAAATTAGAGACACTGTGGATAGGTCTAGATCACATTGCTGCTTGGGAATGAGCTGCAGACGGAGCGCGCGCGCGCACGCACGCACGCACGCACACACACACACACACACACACACACACACACACACACACACACACACAGCACTCTCATTTCACCCAGCGCTCAGAGTTGGCCTGCACTTTTTAACGGTGCGAACAAAAAGACGCACACAGCATTCAGCACTAAAAGGGCAAATCTGCTGAGACACGGAGATGTGTGTCAACACAGACCGCAGCCTGCTCCCCTCCACAGCACTCCCTGTAGCGCAGGTTAGTTATCTGACTGAGGTGGATGTCGCAACTCGTGTGGACAGCCGTTGTGCGGTTGTGATAACAAGTTCTGCCGGTTGGAGTGATTCGTTTCTCACAGGAGTGGGTCAAGTGCTTCATATACAGACCACGTTGTTTCTGGCAAAAAAGAATTAAACAGGCGCCAGTCTTCTGGAAGAGAGCTGCGTTTCTGTGAATTATTATACTCAAATGGGAATGTTTACTTTGTTTCTTCAGGGTTTGTAGCCTAATTAAAACAAAGGCAGTGGATTGGCGAGTAACATGCAGGCAAGTTACTGTTATATGCGACCACACACTAATGTTTGGAGTAAACTTCACCCACCTTCTCCTTGTTGTCGTGGTCCGAGGGAGGCGAGGTGGGAGATTTTACGCTCCCCACAGCGACGGTCTGGGTGACGGTGACACCGCCGCCCGGAGCCGGGCTGCTCTTTTCGATTGTCTCCACCTTGATGAGTCGATGCTTCGGTGACACGTACTTGATATCCGGCGACCCCACAGCGTTCACGCTCGGGCCGAACGAAATGTTTCCACCTGGCGTGTACGGATCCTCGAAGTCTAGCTCCTTTTGAAGTTTGTAAGCAGCGAGGATGTCCGGCTGCGCGGGGCTCGGAAAGGTCGCCCCTGTGCCGGTCTGTTGGAAGCCAGGCGCGCCGGGCACACCGGTGTGACAGTGTCTGTAGTCCGGTTTCGGAGGCGCCGGAGGGGGTGCTTTGGTAGTTTTGAATCCTAGGTGCTCCTTGAACCACTTGGCCATGCTGCCAGTGCATTGCTCACAAGTCAGTGAATGTAGTTGAGTTCCACCCTTCCTGCGGAGCGGAGCCCGAGCCTGGTCGTCAGAAGTGGGATCCTCGGGTCACCCGCGCCCGGCCGACCGGGTTCCGGAGCGTGTTTGCCAGCCTCGTGTGACTCCGCTGATCTGAGTACGCGAGGCGGACTGAGAGAGAGAGAGAGAGAGAGAGAGAGAGAGAGAGAGAGAGAGAGAGAGAGAGCAGCCACTGGCACTTTATCTGTAACTCTGTCCCTAACACACACGCACACACACGCGCGCACGCACACACTTACACTCACACACACATATCCACACACGTACACGCTGTTGTCGCTCTGACTGCTCGCCTGCTCTCACGTCAGGCTACCAGACTACGCAACACGCGAGCGCTTGTGCAAGAGGAACGAACACACACACACACACACACACACACACACACACACACACACACACACACACACACACACACACACACCTTATCCACCCAACCCCCCCGACAAACCTGCGCTTCCCACCTGAGAACATTCACTGCCACCTACCGGACTTCTGAAACTCCGCTGACTGTTCACTGCTGGGAGTACAAGTCACCGCTGCATGAAGGTTTAAAAAAACAAAACACACAAACACCGAGCGTCCTGTCTGCAGGATCCCGGGAGAGAAAAAAAACAATCACAACAATGGACTGATGAAAGGATGAAGTTTCTGAGAGCCATCGCGGATCCTTAACTGCACCTTGTGAACCGGTGCGACTGAGTAGACTAATTTAATCTGCATTACCCATGTAGGCATTTAAAATACCAGAATGGATATTCATTCAAAGAATAAAGATTAATTGAAATAAATCGTGTTAAGTGCATGTTTTCCCCTATTCATCTCATACATTATACAAATACATTATATTTACAGAATTTATATATATAAAAAGCTGAACACTTAAAACTCCTTCAGGTCAACATTTTCCACCACCGATAGGATTCAAGGGTACAACGTCCTTTGTTCAGTCTCAGTGCTCTCCTGTCCAGATGGCCACTGCAGACTGTTTTTAATTGCAAATTGCATTGCAAATGACTGGTAGAGAGGGATGCTGGAGCCTACATCAACAGTGGGTACTGTCTTAGCTAACTTCATTACACAAATCCATTAGCAGAAGAGGTGAATTGTTCAAAGCAACAGTACAAGCGACTAAACATCTCTCTCTAAGGTGTCTTTTAATCTCTTTGACGCAGAGGGTCATGGGTTCACATGCTAAACACTAACTGCCTTTGCAAAGAGGGGACAGATGAGGGGAAAAAAATCCCATTTCCCCTCCCAGAGACCTACTCCAGCAGCAGCCTGCATTAACAGGAGTCATGGCTGCAGCGCAGTGGGTTTTTATGAAGCAATATTTCTTTTTAATAACACCACACAGACACACACACATGAACACACAGCCTTGAGCAAGTCACAGTGTACATATCAGTGTTTAACCCTGGCAGACCCCTGGGAGACACAACTCCATGCTTTCGAGATCAAAACAAAATCTGTTATTTCTGCCCTGAAATCCTGCCATTACTGCACTTTGGGCATGCACAAGACATTTGACCAGTGAGATTTCCTTGTACTTTAGAGGATTCATTTCACCCCACAGCCAGGATATCAATCTGTTTAACTTGTGTATCAAAAGCTGTCAAACAAAAGACAAGGGAAATGGGTTCAGATGGTTCCTTCGTTTATTTCAGCACCGGTCTTTTTTCTATCTTCTATCAATCTTTCAGACAGAAGTGCACAAAGTGAAAGGTCTGATACATCTCATTCATGGTACAGTATATTTTAGGGTTGCACTTTGCATGCTTTAAGTGTAATTTTATTGCTGCATTTATCTGTGCACAGGATGTGATATAAATATTGCCAGTGCTGCAGGGTAATAACCTGTCTCATGCTGCAGGTATTAGAGGATCTGTGGTGGGCAGAAGCAGGTGTGTCATTTAGGTTACCGAGCTTGACTCATTGCATTCACCAATTTCCTTTAGCTGCCATCACTGACACCCTTTAAAATGCAAATCCTTTAATCCACTCCCTCATAGGACACAAATAGGCCTCTTAAGTATCCTATATATGCTTGCCAGGGAGAATTTATGTAGCAACGTATGGACTGACGTATGGGACTCAGCTTAAAGTTATCATACTTAAAAAAAACATGCACATTAAAATACTTTTCACCAGATAGCAAAAACTGAAAAACAGCACACAGTGAGAGGTATTGCAGTGCTTTCTTCTAGAATTGGCCTTAGATCAGGATACTGCTAAGTAGGATGCAGAACAAACTTTCTTTCCATATATGGCAAGCTTATGTTTGCTGTAGGTGAATGTTAATATCCTCAACAGTTGCTGCACAGCTCGTGTGTTTGACATGCTGTGCGAGACTTGTGACAAGTTTATTTTCCTTTTAAAGTCAGTTGGCTTCAGGGGTTTCTTGGGTGCTGCTGGAAAATGATTCCACATCAGGACCAGGCAGTGTCATGGTGGGGGCTAAGGAAATGATTCTCACATTTTAAGGCAATTTTGAAATGCTAACAAGTAACCAGTGCTCACCAGTATATGACCTGCATTCCTTTCTGGAGTGTTCATCAAAAGATCTAAGTATTAATCACTATTTTATTTCATGTTTTTTGGTATATAGAAATGTACATATACTATATTTTCTCTGCTCTTAGCAAAGTGACTTCGGTAAATGTTATTCCTTTTTTCTTGCCTCAGCAGTCCGGTTAGTTGCACAGAATGTCATGGCAGAGACACTGACAATACTTCAAAACAGTTAACCTTTATTAAAAGCTGGGGTTACTGCAGGGCAGGAAGGCTAGGCACAGTAGTAATATGGTAAAGTCCAGCAGAGAATGAATGCATGCGTGACACTATTCATGTGTGGCATTACTGCATTACTGTTGCATCAGGCTGGAGTAAACAGAACATTTTTTACCACTTTCTTTGTAACATTAAAGCCCTTTTTGTGGTTTAAAACAGACTGGTGGAGGCCATTGTGGTATCAAATGAGGCAGCAGAAAAGAAATTACTGTATGTGGGGAAAAAATGCTGCGCAGACAACTGAAGCACTTTGTACAAATGGGCATGTTTATGTTCAATTTGTCTGACACATTTCCCAGAGGTGCCCAGCAAAGCTGTGGATGATAACACAATAATTTACTGTCATGGAAAATAATTGTGAGAAATACATTTGACTGCAAAGACACATTTTATGAAAACACTGACACATACTGAAACCAAAATATCTTATTTA
The DNA here is from genome assembly GCA_016785225.1 of Psettodes erumei. Classification (NCBI taxonomy): domain Eukaryota; kingdom Metazoa; phylum Chordata; class Actinopteri; order Pleuronectiformes; family Psettodidae; genus Psettodes; species Psettodes erumei. The sequence continues at coordinate 1,956,152 of JAFBJZ010000457.1, forward strand.
AATGAATTAAATGGTCATTTTATTGTCAAAGAGGCAACAGAAATATATCACTGGTGTTAGGCTACATTTTGCTTTAACATATACAGTACATTAAGTCTAACCTGAAAAAAATGAATAAATAATGTAAGGAATAAATAGTCTTGACAAAAACAAGTTGTTCAACAAACATTTTATTGCAGCAGCAAGTACTTGTAGTATTTATCTGCTTTACTTTTTCTGAATCTCTCATTTCCTTCATGCTCATATCATTGCCATCATTCCCACACACACATATATCCTCTCCACTGTGTTTTTTTTTAATGTTTTATATTTTTAACTAGTCTGATTCAGCTCCTGTAAGTTATCCAAGTTGTTGGTTTCATGCTGTGCTCTTTTCTTACATATCAAATATTTATCCAAACATTTATATCCTGTTTGGTAAACATACAAAACATGCACACTTTGGCAGTCTCCATGGAAACATGATTAAGTGATTTATGCAGTTGGTGGACATTTCAAGTCAAAGCTACAAAAGATGTGTGCATTGCATCAGGTGCTTTTTTCTCCCCTTGTGTCTTTCGAGCATTTATTTTTGGATTTGGTTCTCCAGACTGAGGGGTTTGGGACGTCAGCGAAAGTGTAAATTTCTCCTGTCTGTCAACGACTGCATCACCAAGGTCCTTAAGTGAGGGAATCAATATCTAATTGCTCAAGGAGACAGCAGAAGACTGTGAGAAGCTCCCGCCATGAATGAACTGTAGGAAACAGAGGAAACCTGAGGTGAGGCAGCTGCCAATGAACAGGAAGTATGCTTAACAACCACTCCTGCATTAATGAAGGCTAAAGGGAAAATAATTTTACATCTACATGTCCCATATAGCCACACAAACAAAGTCAGTATTGAGTTAGAAAGTTAGAAAACAGGAGCACATTTACATTCCTCTCAAGGAACTGTTATCTTACTTTCATTTTTAGTTCACATTAATCATGATAAGTGATTCAGATAGTCTGTTTGTCAATGCACTGCAGGACCACCAATCCAATATCAGCTTTTATCACCCAGCATACACACTTCCACTCTAAGATGTATAAGGACTTAAAAACCTATCATTAAGCTGTCTTCTCCTCAATCTACAACTCACGACTTAAGTGTGTATTTAAAGAATTAATGGATTTTTAAGTGCTTACTTTGATCACTCTATTTCATTGAAAGCATGACATTTAGGACACAAAGTGTACAAGGGCATTGCCCAAGCAAACAGAGGAAGTCAGTATAAAATTGATATGCATCCATGATATTAACACAAAACAGGTAAGAGCACAACTGGATGTAATATTTTGCTTGCGGTTTCTGAATAAAGCCATGCTTCCCTGTGGTGCTCCATCTCTTGTGGATGAGCCTGTGTGTGTGTGTGTGTGTGTGTGTGTGTATCAGTCCTCCCCATTTCTTCAGAATGACTGCACAGCTTTGTTTGTTTTCCCATACCTGTCAATCAGAGTGCATGTTGGGATCTGAAAAACTAGCACCTTCAGCTTCTCATCCAGCAACCACGTGGCTGTCACCTGCGGTTGTTCCTGAAAGGCTCACCACCGCAGAGATGAAGTGAAGCATAAATGGGTGCCTCTGCTGTGAAGGAGAACAACGACAGATTACTAATCTGATTTATGTGTGTGGTCCACCCCACGCTGTCTGCCCGGATGCAGGTGCGCATCAATATGAGCTAAACATACATTCACTGTTTTATTCCAGACTTTGATGGCGACAGGGACACAGGGACAGTACATTGCAGTCTAGTGAAGCCTGACCTCCTGTCTAGTGGGGCTCTGTATGTCTTCTCCCTCATTTTGTAGTTTCTGTTCGTCCAAAGATTCATTAAAACAACACAGTTTGTTCTGTTCTGGTCATCAGTGGCAGAAGAAACATTTTCATTCCTTTACTTAAACCGTCAACCTACTGCCATGAAAAGTAAAAGTCTCACATTAAAAATGAACTAAAGATAAACTGATAAACTAATAATCTGACTTGAAATGGACTAACTAGCTATAGCAGATACATCTAATAGATTAAAAAAAACTACGTTTGTTTTTGAGGTGTATAATGGTAGAAGTATTAAGTAGCATGACACTTACATACATTTTTTCCCTACTGCAGACAATTGTATTTACTTTGACACCTTGTTTGTTTTCAGAAGTTATGGGTCACAGAAATGTGAGAATGAGAGATGAGTGAAAGTGAGGATGAACAGGATTTCCTCAAATGCATCTCAACTGAGATTCCAAAGCAAAGTAGGAGTGGCTCCCCTTGCACGCAACAGCAGCAGACAAACAAAGAGTACATGCACTAAGAAGATCATTCATGTGCCCACAATGTGAGCTAACACGAGACAATTTTTTTTTACCAGTCTTGATCCTATTGACAAGAGCAGCCCTTTTCACACTAACATGATATGCAAAGAGTAATTCCAGTAAGTACTTCCCCAACCTTGTTCACTTCATCCAATTCCTTAAACCGAGTTGATAAAGTTTAATATCAAATCTCTGCTGTGGTTGTGGTAGTGGTGTGGTTGATGAATCATATTCCGCTGGTTTTCTAAACATTGATGTTTAGGGCCTGATAATGTCCTCTATATATAAAAATCAACAAGTGTGTGAGGGTTTTTTTTCCTGCTGGTTTGCATACTCAATTTTGCAGGAGCCACTGCAACCTTAAATCGCTGGGGTATTTACTTTTTGATGTATATGTGAGACCTGTAGCGTAGATCCAGGCTGAGATGGCCTACTTTTTTATGGAATTATTCAAGCCATTTCTCTGGTGCTCCAAAGAGCTCATTCCTCACACTCTTGCACAAATCATGAAATGCTGTTATTGCAGGGTAAACAGAGTATCTGCAGACTAGCTCAGTGAGGGAACAGATCCAATCTCAGGTGTTTGATGTTGGCCGTGTGTGACCCCTCCTCAGCGGCAGCTTCTCTCCCTTTTGGCAGTTCCAGCTCTGGGCAATTCTCTGATTAAATCTTGTTTCACTGGACTCTCCCTCTTGAAAGTTTTTTTTACAGATCTAACAGCATGTAACAGTGAAACTTGCAGCCCTGTCAATTATTTATCCACCTAAATATTTTCTGCCAGCTTCAGTTTAATGATTCTTCCGTCACTCTCCCACAGAGGCCTAATATTTGTTGGCAAGAGAAGCACTCCAGTCGACATGTTACCTTTTGAACCCAGTTAAGTATACCATGCTGTTTGATAGAATCCACACTGTCAAACTGTTCAAAATAACTGGAATCCAAGTGTGTAGTTGGAATGCCTAAGATGCTGAAAATGGGGCAGAATATTTGGCATATACTGTATCCTGAGTGACATGGCAGCTTGGAAAAGATGGTGCAGATGGTGAAATTCGGATGTGCAGTTTCTAAAGATGGGCTACATGTTTGAATGTTGTTTGCACTAAAGCAATATACAAAATATCAGAAACAGTTAGAAACCTTCTATGGTAATTCAAGTTTTATCATTTCAGATAAATCTTAACATCATGGGCGCAAGAATGACAGTTAAGTATCATAGTTAGGGAGGTAAGTGCACTGTGTGTGACTGTGATAGATCAGAGCATGGCTCACAAGCCTGCCTCTTCACTCAGTGTGACATAGCCAATCGCCTCTGATGAATAAAAAATTACTGCTAGCATTCTTGCCTCCCCACTGTCCCTTAATAGTGCACTGCGGCCATACAAAAGCCTAGTTGGACAGCACATGGTGGAGGAGGGTCCTCAGAAGACCACTACTGTCAGTGAATTTGGAGGATACTATTTTCAAGTGACATCCAAATTTTTCATCTAAATTGTCACTATGGGGTCATTAAACGCTCAAAATCCACCCTGTAATTAAAAACACACACACACACACACACCAGCCACTGTGGTTGTGTTTGTTTCTGAAAAAGTTTAACGTTTTAAAAATGGAAGGTTTTTTCTAGTTATAATAATTGCGTACGCATCCATTCCTCCTCCTTTTCCCCCCTCGAGTTTTCCCATCAACAAAATGATTATTTTGTCAGTTGTGCTTCACCTTGAATACGATTTCATTATTCCAAAGCCCAATTACCAAAGTGAGAATTGCCAACTGTTAAACTCATATTGATTGCCTTGCTGGAGGGTACAGTGATTTCATACCCCTCCCATGGCACCCATCCTCATTTTCTTCTTCATTTCAATTTTAATTTCCACTGTATTTCTCTGATGAAGAAAGTCTCCAACCATGCAGGTAAACTGTGGCTGGTGAACGATAAGGTGAATTTTGTAAATCTAAAAGCTGGTCTCATTGCAACCTATTAGTGACAGTCTTGTGGCAGATGGTGAAAAAGGCTCCCAGGCTCTGGTTGTATATAGAGGTGGAATCTTGCTTAATGGTGGAGCAGCAGAGAGTTGCAAAGAGCCAAGTCTCTGGGGTGTTTCTCAATGAAATGCTCTGCGCTGCAATTTTGGGGATCTGTAAAAGATGAGAAATGTTGCCCTGTGGCTTCTCGCATTACTTCCATTGTCATGCTAATGTGCCATGTGTCATAACCAATAACAGACCACGTCAGAGCCAAAATCAGTGATGAATGTGCCCTCAATTCTGTTTTGACTGACATCTTTTCACCCTCATGGCTGCCTGTTTCACTTTTTCTCTATGTAATGAAGTGCAGAGCATATTCAACTGTGAGGGCAATACAGTATGTGCCCTCCGCCCCCCCTCTCCCCGTGCATGGATACAGGCTGCCAGAAAAACAAAGAACACTTATGGGCATGCTTGATAAGTAATTGCCAAAGTGATACTCAGATTGATGTGCTGTGTGGTTCAGAGATAAACCAGGAAACATTTTCATAATGAAAACAAGCTGATGATGGCACCAAGGTTGCAGCTGACCGTAAGTACTTACATTTTGTGCAGTCATAAATATTGGTCAAACATAAGTTCCAGTAACATTTTAAAAATTGTCGTCATCATAATATAATGATATTTTGTGGAAATGTGCAGCAGATGATACTGAACATCTCCTGCATTGTAAAGCGTAGGAAATTGGAATGGTATAGTAATACTTACTGATCCTATCCAAGAATACTGTGTTTTGATATACAGTAAGTTAACTTCACTTTTAATTGCGTGGAATATAACAATTTGTGTGGCCATTGTGATTGTATTAATTATATATTGATCCCTGGCTTGTGTTTTAATGATGTGCTTGGCCTGCTCCCCTGAATCTTTAGTATATCAATAATTGTTTGTCTTGTAATTGTATATTGATTCAACAAATTCAATGTGGCTTTAAGTGTTTCTCTTTTTGCTAAATTCCTCTTAAAGACAGACCAAATCCCTGCAGACAGATACAAACTTCATTTAATTTTTTTTAGAGGTGTACACAAACATTTATTCAACATCCAGGTGCGTAATAACTATCATTAGCGTGCCTTTGGAATTTGTCGAGCACTAGGAGACAGGAACAGTTTACCATTTACATGCAAAAACAATGCCAGAGTCGTGGTGAACTGCAGCTGCTGAGAGAATCTGCTGTGAGATTTCACGTGCCACTAAACATGAACATCCAGCATTCTTGAGCACCTCTCTAACACCTTCCCAGACAAATTAGACACAGCTCGGTAGCACTCAATGGGCTTCACCCCAGGGAAATTATCACAAGACAATGGGCATCTCATCTTCATTTTATGTTCTGTGGGGGGAAATGAAAAGAAAGGGGTGAGGGGAAAAAAAGAGTTTTGAGACTTCCCTTTAAGAAACAGGAGAGACTGGCAGTAGTTGACAATCACAGGGCTGTGAATGATAAGTAATTTTCTTGGGGCTTTGTCAGTGCACAGGAGCGGATCCCTGGGACTCCATAGAAGTGGTGTTTTCAAAGGGATGATTACATCCTGAAGATGATGGATGTGTGCTGGGTAATGTGGGAGACAGGGGGATGTCCAGGCTGCTCAACGGCTGACGACTTGCCACTGGCAAGCCATAACTGCAGCCTCATTACACACATAGCATGAGTTAAACTCTTTATCCTGTGGCATGAATAGTAGACAGGTGATCACGGTAGCCCCGCTCAATTAAGCAGCAGGATTCACACCCCTATCTTTTCGGTGGAAGTCTGTTAAAGCCCACAAAACTATAAATGAGGATATTATAGAAAAGAAAGTGTTAAGAATCTATTGCACAGGCTGTTGCCAACCCCACGCTCTAAGGCACACAGGCAAAAAAAAGATGAATCCCACTCTTGGGAAATGTCAAAATGATGTAATGATATTGGACACATCCAAAAGTGAGACTCATCTTACTTCGGATAGTATTTTACTGCAGCTCATCCTTGGTGTAAGCTTACAAAGGTCTTATTTGCATATGATTTTGCAATCGAGCAGGCAGGCAGTGCCGAATCCATAGACAGGAGATGCACTGACCTGTTTCAAGCTGATGACCCGAACAATCCAGAGCACATTTCCTCAGCTACTACAGTTCAGTGACAGGATGGAGAGTACAGTTCCAGTACTGAATCAGAGCCTGTGAAAACAACAATATCCAGTGATGTGAAACATTTTGAACAGAGAAGAAATTAATATAGGACACAATAACAGCAAAAACAATATATTCTCAAAAGTGACAAATTACTGCAGTTCTCTCTTATTTCATTGTAGATTGTATCTTTATCTGTTTGTGTGTGGAGCAATTTCAGGAAATAACATCAGGCTTTGAGAAATTGTAATGGGAATTTTAAAGGAGGCTATATTCAGATTTTTTATCGCCCAAACAAAAAGTTAGTAGAAAATATGATAGATCATGAGTTTAAATTAAAGTTTCTCAGAGGCAAAAGCTCTTTGAAGCTACACCTTTGGTGAGGCACAGCAACAGAGTTAAATCTATCTTTACTTAACTCTGTCATCAGTTACAGTTAGAGAATTTAATTTGCACAGTTCTGGATTGTTTGTTTCTCTCTCATGGGTCATATTCTAAAATGTACACACAAAATTCATCTGAAAAATATATGTGTGACCTTTGCTCAGTGAACATTGCTTCACTGATTTTATAATCAAATTCACCATCGTAGAGCACACAGTGAGTCTGTTTACAAAGACACAAACAGACAAAGATATATTTTCCACTGAAAGACCCAGACTTGTTTTCTCTTGGAAATAGTCACCTTGGTAATAACCAGCAGTAGTTTATTAGACGTATCTTTATGTGCTGTGAAAGCTGGGAGAGCTCCAGGCAGTTGTCTTACCCTTCCTTTTCTCTCTGACTCTTGTCTCAGAGTAGCTATAATTCTGTGCCTGTTAGGCTGAAAGAAGCCATTTGAAAACCTCCAAGCAATGTCAAAGGAGAGTAAAATTTCACCTGTGGGCCTCTGACAGGTGATCATCAGCAGAAAATAACTTATGATGTTCTATACATTATACCAAGGGTTTATGACTTGAACATCCTTGTGTGCACTATAAAAGTCCTTTCAACCCCTTTAACCCTGGTGATAAATTCGCCCTTTTGTTTATTTGCCATTGTTAACAATATTATCATATGTATATCTACTTTATTTTAGTGCTTCATCAAAGATACTGTACATATTGTTTGAAATATTCAAACCCGAGATGCCACTTTTGGATTCCTTTCAGACACATGTCTGTGGAATTCAGCATGACATCACGTGCTATCTCTGGAACTTTGAAACCTTGACTGGAATTCAAATGAGTTTTTGTGGATTTGAACAAAGCCTGGCCGTGCAACATGGTTCTGAGCAACGGACTGGAGAGATTAAGAATTACGCAGTCAAAAAGGTCATAACAACTTTGATGCAACAAACCCTCTTGTGTTTTGCAAGAGGTTGAGATGTCATAGTTACTTTAACTTTAATTGAATACACTGAAGCCAAAACTGTCTGCTTCCAGCTTCTGTACATGGCTTCACACCAAGTTAAGACTGAAGCTTTAATCAGATGCCAATGGATGATTATAGGCTGATAGTTTAAAACAACTGAGTTTGTGACCAGAATTTCAGCAGTCTGTAACCAAGATTCACTGGTAAAGTGAATGGAAAAAAAAGGTCAAGGTCAAAACAATTTCCCAATTTCAGACACATGTATGTATTAGGAAATCATTTAACCCAGAATTTCTAAGTACAGAAAAATACTGGGAGGTATTTTTCATTTGCTTTGGCTAGCTTTAGCACGACAGAAATTGAGTTCTAAATGTGCTTACCTTTTCTGTTCCCTCAGGATACAATCCCTGTGACAGCTCCTCCCCTGAGAGAACAGTCATGTGCATCTTCACAGTGAGAAAGTTCAGAGAAACAGCAGGGAGACAGACAGGCTGTAAGAGAGAGACACAGAGAAAACTAGGTTCACTGTTCTAAAAATATCTATATGCACCAAAGTGATCAGCTGCTACAAGGTCATGACATCTGTGATACCTTTCTTGACAGTAAATCATTAAGAAAAGCAAGACTGACTGTACAGTATGAAAGCTCCATAAGATGGACATATAGTAATTGTATGACAAGTTTCAAAGGTAATTTCTTCTTTTGTTATTTCAGTTAAGTTGCAATCAATGAATTTTTTTCCAAAAGAGATGAAGTGCTGCTACTTCAATTCCTGCTACAGATAGACATTTGATTAGACAATAACCTATATAGCCCGGGACTGGAGCCACCATACATTAAACAGCCTATTCTCCCCACGCAGAGCTCAATTTTATCATTCCCTCGGACGGATGCGAGCCATGTCCCATCTGAGTGAGCATAATTAACACCCAGTGATAAAACCCAGCCCCAAGGGAGCTGTCCACTCACAATATATTTAATTGAAGTAAATGATATAAAAAGATAAATCGTGAGTTGCATTGAGCTGCCTTGACCGAAGGGTTCAATCATAAACTATTATTCAGGGCTCAGTCATTTTCGTTGGAGCGTTCATTAAATAAAATGGTTCCAGGCACTAAAAATCAGGGTCCAGGCTGCGGTGCTCACTCTCCCCATCCTACTCCCACTATTGTATGCATATGTGTATGTGTGTGTTGAATATTTGCCAAGAGTTTGATGTGTTTTCATCTATGTGCATGCACGTGTGTGTGTGTGTGTGTGTGTGTGTGTGTGTGTGCTAGTGTTTGTGCATCTGTTCATGTTATCAAGCCACTTTTGACAGTCTGTGCTCACCTTTCTGCCCTGGTCTGATCAGACCTCTGACAAAGCATCAAAGAGGTCAGAGCCTCTGCAGACAAGTCTGCTGGGTTTCTGATCCACTGACTTCATCAGCATGCACATATGCACGCAAATGCATGCAAATTCAGGGTTTCAACCAGAGCCCACTCACTCTGATATACTCCCACAAATATGCAGAGCTACACATAAGAGTGGCATATGTAATCCCACCTTCACCAATCAAATGCATGTGCGCACGTATGTCTCAACACTCACTCCAACACTTCACGTGTCTTGAGTGCATCCTCACAGCTTAGACCCTATTTTACACCAAAAAGAGCCAATCAAAATGTGTCAGATGTTTGCCAATGTATCAAATTTACATGTTCTTACTGCTAACATGCCTTTTCCCTCTCCAAGTAAGATATCCAAGCACAGATTGCAGTTTTTATACCCGGTAAATGAAGGCTTATATCATCAATCACAGCAACAAAACAAAGCACTGAGAATGTGTCCCACATAACTTCCTTGAACTAACTTTCTGGAGATCACTTTGACTTTTGGTGTTGCTGAACTCATTTCAGCTTCTCAACACAGCTAGTTGAACCTGAACCTGAAATGCTCTGTGGGTTTGATATGAATTGCTAGACAGAAATGTTTGGCTAATGTTTGACTAATTCTACATGAATATCCACTGTTAACTTACTTTATGTAGAGGTTTGCCCTCCTAAAGCCTAGACTGGGACATGCAAAGGAATAAACTGACCATAGTAAAGACAGAGGCTTAAATACATGGGCAAGAAGGCAGGGGTGATTTGGCACTGGTGGAACACATCTGAGTGGGGCAGACAACCACACAAATGTGAAAAGCACAAAGACATGAGTATAAATGTAGGTGCTCTAATAACAAACTACCAGCCAGGGTTCAAAGGATCACGAAAGTCTCTCAAGTGGCAGACTGTGACAGGCTCATTACATTACTAGGTCTGAAAGTGAAAGTTTGTAATTATATTAAAAGAAATAATTGAATCTATATTTTAAGATACAAAAACTGTAGGTACAGATTTAGTAGTAGAAGAACATGAGGAAATGTGAAAGAAGAAATCCTTCACAGAAGAAGAAAAATAGAACATTATCTGACTTGGTTAATTTCACCGTGGGATTTCATAATGTGCTAGAATAGAGCTGGCACCATTATCAAGAACGGCACAGAAGGCATGAAGGACCAATGATCTGTTAAAGGTCACTTTGACACGGAGCTCCAATCTTTCACCTGTGACCTTTTGATGACAATCTACAATCTGAGCTGCCTGGGAAATAGCTACAGTCTGCTCGGCTCATTTCAACACTCCCCTAATCCTCTGGAGTAGGCTCGGGCAATAAATGAACTAAGAAATTAACCAATTATACATTTTTAAAATCAAATTATTTTCCATTGATCTACTAATTGATTGATTTCCTAATGGTTACATCCTGAAATCCTACACAGTTGCACACATCCTCTTTCATCTTGTCACCAGTTCCTACTCAGTTAATAACTCCTGACGGACACATGATCAGATGAATGTGTGTGTAGGCTGTAGTTGTTTGAGTGCGTGTCTCTGCATAAAGACGTGTGTTTGTAGTATGATGAAAAGTGCAGACTCAGGAAAATCCATTATGTTTACTGATGGTAAAGTGATGTCAGAGAGGCTTTTTAAGCCACTTAGCTCTGCAACCAGATCAATAGTCAAGCTTTGGGATTATTTTCACTGTCCACATCTCATTTTAGGGTTATGCCTTGCTCATCACTCACAGTTAAATGTATGTTTTTATAGCAGGCGTCCAAAACAGAGCAGCTGTTGGGGTCAAACAACCATATTCATGAACTTGATTAGGTATAGTGGGGGTCTATTAGAGTATTGATTTTGAGTCATTCTGGTTGAGATCATCAGCTAAGTGGGGTGACACATAGAACTGAACATAGACCTGAATCTGCAGGGAATTTATTGACTATGGAATATAAGTGCAAACTCACATTTAGAGCAGACTCTGTTAGATCTAGCCGAGCCAAAATGGATTATTTACACTGATCACATTTCACTGAAAGAATCAAAAGGAAGCAACAATCACATACAAAAGCTCAAACATACACGCACATGTACCTTTACGGACACAGGAATTGAGTGTAGGTTGAGGGAGAGCAAAAAAAAGTAAAGAAAAGTAATTGTCCAATATAGTTGAGTGCATGCCATATGAGTGAATGAGTGAATGCAGTATTGTCTTATTGATTTCTCATGTTTTTCCAGCTTGGGCAGGCAGAGTTACAAATAAGACAGCTGAAGGATGTGATTAACATTTTGCCAAACCTGCATGGATAAAAACAATCCAATGTTTGGTCGGTGTTTGGTTCTCCAGCAATCTAAAAATATTTCTTTTGTAATGTAATCTGAGGAGGATCAAGTCCCCAGTGTTTTTTTTTTCCTTCTGTGTCAATCTGACATCACATTGTTTATTTCAGCATCTCCATGCCTGCCTGCAGAGGCCGAGCAGCGAGGAGTGATGCTAAGATCTTGTAACATTGCCTCTTTGATTCCTGAACCCCTGCCACAGTCCTGCCAAAGCCCCCGCTGTGCTTTGCTCCCATGCCTACCCACCTTTTCCACCCCGTCTCAGATGAGAGAGGAATATAAATGTGTGCCGTCCCTCCAAGCACAGACACCCCCCCAAAACTAACCCCATCCCCCCAGCTCTCCTCCCCTTCCTCCTCCTCCTCCTCCTCCCACTGCTGCACCCCTTCTCCCACATCTACGCCACCCCCTTGCTTGCCTCCCTCCATCCCTGACTGCTCTTCTCCAAGGACAGCCAAAGACATTCTCCAGAGCGAGATAAGAGTGATTTCAGTCGACACAACATGCCAGTGCTCACACGGCCGTCTGTGGCCGCCGCCTGCGGGTGTTACTGGTGGAGCCAGATTGAGATAGAGACTTTGAATGCATATGTTTGACTTGCTGTCACAGTACCAGTGATGTGTTGCACTGAAAACCCATCCATATTTGTCTGTCTTCATCAGTGACAGGGGCAAAGGCAGAAATGTCATAAACACAGCAGTTGAAAGCATGGGCTGCTTGTTATGTTGCAGATATGTCTGCTCCATGTGACCCAAGTTAAGAAGCTTGCAGCATGAATGATGAATGAATGGGACCTATTCTATGTTGTCTTCAAAGATACCATGTGATACATGTTGCGTGCAAGCGGCTTCTCCTGTTTGCTTATCATCTCATACGTTCCACATCAATATTAAGTCTTTCACATGATTGACCATTTGATGCTTGTTGTGCACAGAAGATCTCTCTACTGTTTATTTCATTTCATTCACAATGAAAACCATTAAATTATGTTTCTTTCACTTGCTGTTGATGTTATAGGAACTATTTAATGTCTGCTTTGCCAAAAACAATACAAGTATTCAACAGCAAACGTAAATCACAGCTTCTCTCTTTACTTACTTTGAGAAAGACAGAGGAGGAGAAACCCAGTGAAAAATGCAGCAGGTGACACTTGAACTCCAAAGTCGTGAATTTGTATTTGTTCCCGCATGCAGTTCTCGACAGAGAATGTATGGGTTTTATGACCGTCATCTATGAAGTTATCTGTCTGCAGAAGGACAAAGCAGAGAGAGGTGATTAAAAAGCAGAATGGAATGTCACACCTAATAGATACAGAGCGGGTCCGTGGAAATAGGAAAAGAGAGAGGCAGGAGGAAGGGACCAAAAAGGGGAAAAGAGACAATATACAAAGAAAAAAAAGCAAGTTTATGTGTATGTGTGTGTATGTGTGTGTGTGTGCGTGTCTGCACGCATGTCTGACAGAGTATATCGATGCATGTGTGTGTGTCCACATGAAGGGCCTGTAGAGAAATTGGAGAGTGTGTGGATGGAGGTGTTCTTTGGCTCCCCCAATTTCTGGTGTAATTACCCAGACAGAAAATGAGCAGTAAGTGGACTAGACAGAACCCCCCCCGAGTCCCCTTTTTCTAGATACAGCCACCCTCCTCTCCTCTTCTGTACAATACCAGGAACATTTACAGCTATGACAGGTTCAGTGTTTGCTACCTTGGCCTGAAGAAAAGGTTTTCAACATGTAAAGATGTAACTGTCTCTCTGCATGTGAGAACACACGGTGCTCCCAACTCATGGTGTAATGTTCCCCTGTTTTGCAAGCTGAGTTTTCAAACTCTGGAATCTCTGTTGAGGATGCTGGTCGGTGACATTTGCAGGTTTTAGATCCATTTGGTTGAGACACTAAGAGGTGAAGACTCTGCTCTTTCTCTCTTCGAACAATTCACTGAGTGCTGGGTGGATTGATGGCTCCCTGTCAAATTGCTAAATTGTTAAGCCTATAATATTCAGGTCTCTGGCATTTGTGTGCAGATTGCCAGAACGAGGTCGAAATGCAAGGAGACATCTTTTATAGCGTGACCTTCTCTGCAGACACCCCTCCTCTCTATGCCCCCAGTCTCTCTCCCTCCCTCTGCATTCCCACTCTGTCCTTGTTTGTAACATTTCCCCAGCCGGCTCTATGGGTGGTTTTGTTTTTCTGAGCAGCCAAAACAGTGTCCGCTCAGATACACAGAAACACAAAGCACACAAGGCAAACTCATAATGGATTAGGCTAAAAAATATAATATTTGCAGAAATTTAAATAATCAATACAGTATACAATGTCATCATTTCCTTTGTTTTGGGGGATTATTAACCACTGGATTCAAATCATGAATGTCTTCTGTTTCTTTTTTTGTCATTTGAAATCAAGCCATGGAACAAGGGAAGCTAGAATGAAGTCAAACAAAAGGATTATCAGGAGAGTCACAGACCACCATTCACCCTTCGGCAAGGTGATGGAGCTGGCAGGTGGTGGACACAGGAAACAGAAATATTTACTCTTAAAAAAAGTGTACTGAGAAATAGCTGCTGATATGCTTTAGATGGACAATGCTCTGTTCTGCTCAGTTGGTGTAAAGATGATAAATATTCAGTTAAATACACAATGAGCTTACCAGTTGTGTGCACATGAGTGTCTGTGTGAGGCTGGGACAGGATAACATTTCTCATTACGTCAGCATCAACTTGGTCTGCTGATGGTTGTGTACTGCAGGTGTTTGTGTCTTTTGTGCAGGGATTACTATTTTGCAAACAGTTTTATTTATTCTCTGTTGTAATGTTTTTTCACATATTTGAAACAACCAGGAGAATACTGACATTGCAATAAAACCCCTTTATCAGATAAGCTCCTCACGGTGCCTCTGGTCTGAAAAGAGTTGGTACACTGCAGTCGAAACCTGCCGACAAGGGCTGCACATGCTCAGATACAAAAGCTGCAGCCACCGTACTTTATTTAATTTAGCTCTTCAAACTGAAAATAGGGATCAATATACAGTATGTCCAAGTCTACTTAACCACAGTGGTCACATGGTGCTATGGTTATTGTAGTGTAGCCCAGCTAAAGCCAGATGCTAAATACTAGGTGCCATTAGTTACAAATCCAAGTTTGAATTTTTTTCCAGACTCTGCGACATAATCATTAACCCCAGATGTCTTCAGTTGAGATGCACCAAGAGACTTGATTTACCTAGAGCTATGTTCAGCTAATGTCGACTGTGGCAAGGTAGGAATGAAAATTTTTATACCATTAATGGTATCAGCAGCCATATTTATTGTTTACATGAATTAATTGTGGTTTTATTTGTTGGTGTCTGTGCTAGATCAGATTATGGGATCAGATAGCAATTACTAATGTTTTTAACTGACTTTTTTTTTTTTTTTTTTACTTTCTACTGCATTTTTACAAGTGCAAAAGCAGAACAGTGTGTATGATTAACTTCCCAGTATATTCTTGACAACTAATAACTTTAACATCACAAAATACAACTGAAACCTCACAAGAATGCTGTTCTGGTGCTAATGCAATTTCAGTTATAGCTTCCATCAGCTTCCAACTCTTTGCATTCTGCCTTGCACCCCCTCCCTCTTACACACACGCACATATTCAAAGTCCCTGATCTGTCAGTGTCAGCAGAAAGCAGTTTTATAATCAATTTGGACTCAGGGGTGGAGTGGTTGGATGTTCCTTACAGCAAAGTAAATCCAAAAGTGACTGTTGCTCATATAGTGCAGGCAGAGCAATTGGTTTCCCCAGTCTGACCGCTAGAGAGCTGGGGGGTAGGAGAAATATATGAGCTGAGCCAGAGTTCAGGCAGAGAGTGATAGTTTCCTCAGTCCCCCCTCAGAGTGGGGCACTACATGTCCCAATCTCCATTTTGTCTATGCACCCAATTTCTGCCTCAGTGCTGAACCATCATAGAGATAGCCGTGCATAAAAAGATGCGTACATTTACTCCACAACAATGCTCCCCTGTTGTGACGATGAATATTAACCCACGGTACCAAATATTAACAGTAGTTCCTGAACACCAAACCGACCTCTTCAGATCAACATCTCAGTTGCCTTCAAAATCCCTTTTTAATGTGTTCTCATAGATTTGCTGGCAGATGACAACTCAGGGGAGGTTACAAATACATCCAGGTGAGAGACAAAAAAAAAGATGATTTACCTCTTGTTGCAAGATGCATTTCAGAGCAATATTCATCCTTTCAAATAAATCATGCATCTTATCAGGATATGCCAATTTGATGTAGATTCATTGGAGTCATTTGCATTCCTTCGAGGTCCTTTAGTTTCATTGGCAATTTTACAAATGTGATTCTCTGAAATTGTAGGCTGCTTTGACAGTGGGGCATCAGGTTTTAATCTGGTTTAAAAGCCCATTAAAATCCATGAATCAGTTGGCACAATAAGGAACTGCGGATGACGCTGTTGCCTTTCCCCTTTTAAGATCTGTGTAATTACTTCTCCCATGTTTTAGATAGATTAACGGGAACACAATTCTGGGAATCATTGGCAAGCTATATCTCATATATGAGCATGAATATCACCTTTGTTGGGTGAAATTTTTGTCTTTCTGATCTTGTGACTCAGGATAGTTATTTTTATCTTTTGGGTTAACTTATTGCACTAGAGGTTTTACAGGTTTCAAGGATGTAATCAAACCTGTTGTGGGTCCCACATGGGCTACAAATTGGGGCTCAACTGGGAAACCAAATGGAGTGAACAAAAAATTCACTCCAGTGCTCTAATGGCTCCATGTCTCTCTGCCTGCGATGATCACAAATTTGGGGCCTGAAAGTGATTGCTCATGGGTCCAATGTGTAGCCATCTTTGGCCAAATTATCATTACCTTTATTCCCACAGCACAGGACTTTTGTGGGGCCACCAGGACAATCCACATGTTTAGACACACATGGGGGCTGTATGAGGCTGATGGACAATTTTTTGGGCTCCTCAAATTGGACCCAAATGCCAGCCCATCCATGTCTCATGTGGGACCCACATGGACATGATTTCTGGGCTGTACATGACCAAGGAAACACGTGCAGCACATAAATCTTGCCTGTGAAGATGCACCTGAGAATTGGGTGTGAAACTGAGTCTGAGCTGAGTGTAAATTGAATCATTGTTGTGTTCCTTGTTGTAATCTGTTAATTCTACCTCGTTAACTTCTACCATTAATGATTTAAATTGATTTATCAAGGTGAACAATTAAGATTAATACAGCTGAGAAAGCTAATCAGTTTTATTTATTCATTAGATTATTCATGTTCTTCAAAGCCTGTCTCTCAACTGCTAGACCACAGCTACAAAACATGTAAATCAGTAAATCATAGCACACCTGTTGAAATCCACTGGCCTGACCAGAACCCACCTCCTCAGAAATCACCCAGAGGAAAAAAGAAAATCTGATGCTTCTCTCATTGGGCAGCCCCCATGCTCACCGCACCACTCAGGCCCACGCACACCTGTTCAAAGTGCTGCTGTCCTCTTCCTGTCATCTAATTTGTGATTCATCGCAAATGAATGCATGACTAATGTACAAAGTACTGGTTTGTTATTTGATTCTGGATATTATCTGTATCTGCTCTACAGCTCCACACAAATTAGGACATTTTGCTGTCCCAAACCACCATGCAGCTCCACACATTCTATCGCCTATATAGACTACTGTTTAGTGTTGTTCATAGAAAACCAAAGGCTACATCAGCAGCTGCCAAAGTGTTTGCCTTACCCATCAGCCTTACTTAGTCATTGCTCTGTCTGTCTCTCCCAAACAAGTAACAGATTAGAGTGCGGTACCCAAATCTATGGTAGTTACTGAAGCAAAAAGAACAAATTAAAAACACTAATGGTAGTTCAGAGAAGGGCATTTGTTTTCCAATAAAATACTAACAGGTCATGTTACACTGAATTGGTGTTTGTGTTCATCTCTCCTCTCCATACTGACTGTGAAGTGAACTCTTTCTACAATGTAAGAAACAGGAGACAGTATCAGTCCTTGCTCAGGGTAAAATGCTTTTATCGATAATAGGAGATAATGAAAGTAGATGAATGATGATGATATGTTACCTGAGAACTGTGAGAAACTGTGTTAACGAAAAATTATACTGAATTCCATCGCAAATCTGTCACTCATTTATTGATCACAGATTAACTTGGACTCAGCTGGTGAGTGGCACAAAACCGAATACTACACAATTATTAATTCCTACTTCTGCTCAATTTCGCATCTTGATTTGTAAGTATTGCTTCATTACGTCATGATTAGAATACCATATTTATAGTGCGCACCCTTAAATTAAAGTTAGAGGTCATCTTACTAACCTGACGAGCAACTACAGAGTTTTTACTGGAAATCTTCAGCTCACAGGTACAGTTCCTTAAAGACAAACCAAAGACAGCAAAGTAATTGAAAAAGATTGTAATCAATCAGTTTTTCATTTATACTTCTTCCTATCAGTTTATCCTGTCACTCTCTCCTCTCTTTCTATCTCTGCTCCTATTTTATGTCTCCATCCATTACTTGCCCTTTCTTTTCCTTCTTATCCCTCTGCCTGCCTCTATATTTATCTATCATGTCTCCTTCAGCTCACTCCTCTGTCTATCCAACCCCCGCCCCTTCCCCACCCATCGGTGTTATCACACAGGGCTATTGCCTCACTGATGTAAACTGACATTTGAAATATAGCTAATTGGAAGGTCTGGCACTGCTTAATCCCATCTGACAATAAATCAATTTTTCCCCTTCCCTCTTTCTTTGCAGCATTCATCAACTCAGAAACAAAGTTCTTGCTTGAGGTATGTAAAGGATCGATTGTAAATTAGTCATGTGTTTCCTGTTTCAAAAGAGGAATGACATTGACATATTTACAACAGTGCTTTTGAGACTCAGGCCACATTGATCTTGACATTGATGGCTTATAGTCAAGAGAAGGATTTTATTGATGCAGGCTGAAAATAAACCACTTTGCTGGTAGCTATATGGAAAGGATTGACTCACATAACTACACAGTCACATGACTCACTATACATTTTTCCATATTTCGTTGTGTTGCAGACTCTTCGAACCTGAGGCACTCCTCTCAGAAAACAATGAGTCATTCTTAGCTTGTTACCGCCACCAATAGTGTGAGACCCTCGGCTGAAATGATCATTAAGTCAGCCGCCAAAACCAACAAAACAGGGATCCACACATAAAAAAAAATGCTCCACATCACAGCACCTTTATGTAAAGAAGTGTGGACATTCTGATTTAGCACAAATGAAAGGAAAAGTATTGCGATATTGGAGCAGCGCAGTAATCATCTCAGGCTAATAATGTTGAGACTTCTTTTGGATTGCAAGTAGAAAAAGGCAACAGATCTAACAACATAGGGCCTTTATGCTTGCTTGTATTTTACGACAATGTTCCTATTTTATGCACTTTATAGTTCTTTCCTACTACATCTACGAGGGAAATATTGTAGTTTAAGATAAGATATAATAGACAACATGACCTAATAAATATCATGCATTGATTAACCCAGCAGAGAGATGTAAAATTCTCCTCCATCTCAACCAATGACAAGCATAAAAATTCAACTTACACATTATTGCACCAGTTATAAAAGTATACGAATATAACAATGACCACATAAAAAAACACACAACAGAACCTGAATTGAGAAAATTTTAGTTTACAAAATGCCTGAAATCAATTGTCTGGAATTACAAACTATCTCACCACAACAATTTAGATAACTTATGGGCATTGTACTGACAGTATTTTTGTACTTATATTTAATATAACTCACTTGTAACACTATTTTAGTATTTTAAAACTGTGGTATTATTTCTTCGACTTAGGATCTGAATAGACCCCCAATGCTACCTTTGGATCTGTAGCTCTGTCCACGACACCTGAATCCTGATCTAGTGTCCATGCATTCTTTACATTACCAATAAGTCCCTCCCTGATATCTCATGTGAAATTTACTGCATAAATGTTCACCCATTTGACCCCAACTTTCAACGTAATTCCCTTGTGACTGATGGGAAAATTCATTCTTGTGATCAGGGCAAAGGCACTTCCAAGCTCCTCTTAGCATGTCATTTTGTCATCCTCTGCCATATAATCCTTCTATCTCCACAGAGCGGTCCAGGGCAGTGAATTAATAATGCTCTCAGAAGGCTGCGGC
Source organism: Psettodes erumei (assembly GCA_016785225.1). Taxonomy (NCBI): domain Eukaryota; kingdom Metazoa; phylum Chordata; class Actinopteri; order Pleuronectiformes; family Psettodidae; genus Psettodes; species Psettodes erumei. Next base: position 1,975,891 of record JAFBJZ010000457.1, read on the forward strand.
TCAAACCTCTTTCAAAAATTAGGTCCGACAAAGTCTCCGCTCTAATTGTATAAGCATTGCCACTTTTCGTCCGCTCCCAGGCACATCAGTGGAAGTGATGCTTGCAAAAGCTGCCCTCTTGGCCCTGATGCTGCTGTCATATCTCTGCCCTGCCAGCTACCCCCTCAGTGGGAAATCAAATACACTTAATGGAGAGAGGAAACATTACGACTGTAATCGAACCTGGAACGAGATAAGTGTGTCACCAATCACCACCTTCCTGCAAATCGTCGCTGTGGTGGAAAAACCTTTTACCGTAACTCCAGTGTCAGCGGTCTTTATGATATCACTTGAATGGTAGGGTGACATGGTGTTTCATGTGTTGAATGTATTCAACAACCTTGAGGCACCCATTCAAAAGCCATAATAGAATATCCCTGATGCATAGCAAGTGATCCTAAAATATTTCTTTTAAATGACAAGACTGTAATACTACATTCACAGCTTCATAGAATAATGTGAATATATGGAAACTCAGGCTTTGTATTCTGATATTTGATGTGTAAGTACTGCTCACAGATGTGTCATTGAGAAACACACACACACACAAACAGGAATCGATTCACACATGTCCATTCAGTGATGGCCTGTGCAGTTCCTGGTGGCCTACAGAGTGCAAGACCAGTGGATCAAGTTCTCCCTTTGATTGAGGTCAGTGTTCCTGAGAGCAGAGGCTTAGTGAGGCTCGGTTCACCACAATCCAGCTCCTGTTTCAGGGGAAATGGACAGACCTTAGAGGGCAACCTCAAGGTGAAAGACATGATAAGCACTGGAGGATTGATGCCGTGTCCACATTAAAGATGTGGATTGGTTCTGTTTAGTCAGAGGACTGAGGTTTCTGAGAGACTTTGAATATAAAGTTACTAAAAGCACTAATGTTTCATATTGAAGTAGTTCAAAGGATTTGCAATTAATCTGAATGACAGGTGCTCCTATGTTAAAGAAACAGGCAATAACAGGCAAAAAGTTGCCTACTCATCACGGTTAAAACACGCAAAAATCTTAATGAAAAATCTTATTGATGATCATGTTTTTCCAAATTAAATTAGTCTTTTAAATTTATTAATTGTAAACGGCCATTGACAGTTTCATGGTTATGTGTTAAAAGTTAATTTAAGTGAATACAACCCCGAGTAAGTTTAATTTCTTCTTGTGAGCTCCTTTCTGCTTCTTGTAGTCAGGAATCTTCTTCAAACTTTCAAGGTGAGACACTTTGTCAATACATTGTGAGAATCAGTAGCGACAATATTTAATCTCCCCTCTCAGATGGAAAGTGGCAAATGAGTCAAAATCAGAACACAATTTAATTATCCTGATCAAGCTCAAAAAGAAATATCCACAGTCCCTCCTTTTCACATGAGATGTAACACTCTTCAGCATTCCTCATGTCTGTGCTGATACTTTATTTTATTTAAAGTATTGCAAATGTAATGTTTTGCTTCTGAGAATATATTTCAAAAAACATGTTCAGGTCCATATCTGTGATACATTATTTTATCATTGCTAAAATTGGTTGTACACATTTTGGTTGTACACCAGAATTACCTTGAGAAATAATGGGTAATTACAAGTAAATAAATCATAATCCATTGTCATATTTCCAGTGATAAACTAGTTGCAAAGAATTAAAAGGAAAAAAATTATAAAACATTTCCAACCTGTCTATTTTTACGCACAAGCTTGGCCAGCAAATCATTCTTACAACAGAAGTAGGCAGAGTGTCTGCAAATGATTGCATTGAGTATTGCCTGTTTGACAAATTGCAGTTACTTTAGTGAAATGGCCAGTCCAAATAAAATGTGAGCAGTTCTAAGAAAAAATGTCAATGAAGTACAAAAATCGTTGATTGTATATTCTAAATAGTTCTTTCACAAAGAAGTGCTATGGATTATTAAGTCTGAAAGCAGTGACTGAAAGTTTAAAATGTGACACAAACAGACCCTAAAATGATGGCTGTGTGTCACAGTCCACAACTCTGCCTTGTCGTTCATTCTTCCTCTGTTCAAAATTGTTAAGCCAAGTTGCCATGTCACACTCAGACGAGACAATGCGGTGTGAAACCCACAGCCTTCTCTCCTCATCATGGCGATACAGTAATACATTAACAATAAATAATGAAGAAATTCATCAGAAGAGACTTTGCATATAGATAGCCTACTTAAGCCGGAAGCAACCATTAACATAACTTGCGGGAGTGGTGGATAATTAGAAGGGCTCTCCTTCTTTCCTTCCCTGTCTGTGACTAATAGAGAGGCCATGGTGACAGAAGGAGGACACAGTTCACACAGGACTCTGGTTCATCTAACAGTCACTAAACCCCAGACCCCTGAAAGGATGCCGACCTGCACATTACGTTAATAAGTCTTTAAAGCCAAAAGATGAGTTCACAGACAAGAAACTGTTGATTGCAGAAAGTTTTAATTGCTTCTTAGGTGCATATTTTCCTCTTAATGGTTCTTTATTATTACTTTCTAAAAGTAATTTTTTTTTTTTTTACTATGAGTGCCAAAATGCAACTCGATTTCTTTGCTTGTCCAGAATATGTCTATATGTGGGGGCTCTGCTTTGCCATGAAGTGACCTTAGCTCAAGGGACATTAAAGCCAGCGGCCATCTGGTACATAAAAAGGTTTGACAAAGTAATTAGATGGTCGCTGCAACAGTTTCATGTCCACTCATGGGATCCTGTAGCTTAGACTTCTCACCTTAACCTGATAGATGAAGTGCCTATCCCTGCGAGATCCTTCTCATTACTCACCTAATTATTACAGCTCTAAGGGAGCAGATCAGATCAAATACAGGATATATTAAATATCATCAGGATTTAGACCACATCCATCAAACATCCTGCCTGTACTCCCTTTCTGCAGGATGGATCTCATGCACATCAATCCAAGCAGGGCCCTGCTATTCATATGTAGCAGGTGGAGGAGTTGGGAGATATGCTGGTGAACTGGAATGAGTTTCAGAGTGGTAGTGTCTACAACCCGTTGTGTGATTAATCTTAGCAACTTGGCAGCATTTGTTTTGTAATATGCATGCAACTGTTTCACTCATAACCTTTCCACTCTGCTGTTTTCTACAGACGGAAACTTCTCACCAGCACTGATGACCTCTGTTGTTATGGAAACCCTGTCTGGTTGGGGAAGTTAGTGCTCTAAATTCTGATGTTTTAGCACTTTGCCTGCTAAAATAAAACACATGCAGTCTCGCAATTTCCTGTAACACATTAAAAAAAGACCAAAAGGCCAGTAGATCCAGAAGGTCCAATAAATTCAGCTTGGCTGAAGTTTGGATGATGTTGCAAATTAAGGAACGCAGTACATGTCAAAAATCTGCTGAGGAGCTTTCATTAAGATGAATGAAACTTTTCTAAGAATACCACCTGCAGTGTCAAGTGATATTTTAACAGCTGGAAATACCACTGCTATTATAACACAACATTTTTCATAACTGTGGGTGGCAGTTGCAAATAACCCATTTTCCCATGATTCCCATAACCACATTTGGGATATTGGCTAAAAAGAAAAATGCAGCGCCAGTATTTCCTCACTATCACATCATTTAGAAACAAAAAGGAATTTAACTTTCTTTCAGGGATGTAACTCAACAAATAATATTACTGGTATAGCTGAGCCAAGACTATAATTAATGTATAATAAACTAATATTATTCCCTGTAATTGCAAGGACACTTGCACCATTTTAACATTGTAACAGAGAACAATCTTTTGGCAGTTTACTTATCTGACATCACCACCATAGTTTGAATGGTGTGTTAGTGGTGCAGCCAAGTGATTTGAAAAATGTCAGCTGAAAATTGATTCAAGGACATGAAAGAGTGTACGTGTGATTACTCACGTGGACTGCTGCTCTCTAAAGGTCTGGTTTCCAGTCATGCATGCCAGGGTGAGAGTGAGATGTCAGGCTGCGAAAATAACACATGAAGAAAAAAATTGTCTATATCAATATCTTGCATACAGTCTTATGTTGAGACATGACATGACAAAGCTAGGTAATTGTTCATTCATCACGTTCACATACATGAGTGTGTGGGTGGGTGAATGATGAATATACGCATGTATTTATGTGTGGCATAGCAATTTGAACTTAGCTTGATGAAAATCATGTTGCTGTTAATATTACCAAATAGGACTTGACATTACATGTTGTTGTTTCCTCTGTATGAAACAAAATATGTGGTTACATTGTACTGGGTTATCTATGCTTTCTGAAAAAAATTATAGTGCTGGTTGGTTGGTTATGATTACTACTTTCATAATAGCAATGTATCAAAATGGCAATGTGAAAATAATGTGACAGTTCAAAAATGGTCGGAATAAAAAAATAGTCTGTAAGGGGTCATTTCAGACACAGTTAGCGAGCAATTGGTGACCAATGTGAAGCATTTAGTGACGAAGAGAGACTTGTTTTTTTCTCTCAGAAGTTGGTAGAGACCAAAATAAAGCTAAAAGGGACTGAATATTGAATTTGCATTCACTGATAATATTTCTCTGTAACTGCAGGATGTGTGAATAAGCAGCTGTTGGCAGTTCACATATTAACTTACAGTAGGTGATGATCAGATTCACAGGTCAAATTCATTTTGCTGCCCTCAAGTGGCCAAATCTTCTTAAGGCAATAACCCACCCACTGTCCAAAACATCCATGCCTCAGCTTTGATAGCTGTGTTTTGGATGAGGAGCAGGGGTTTCAACTGGAGAGGGTGGCAGTGACATTACCCTTGTTGAGGACAAGACAGGAGAAAGGAGGGAAGGTGGAGAGACTGTCAGCAGTGTTCATTCCCTCCTCTCAGAGTTGACGATGGATGGCTGCAGCTCTCCCTTCACTGCTGGCCTCTGATAAGACCTCTTTTCAAGGCCCAAGGTGGAGGGTCCTCTTAATGGAATTGCTCCCATCCGGGTAGCGGTGGTCTATTGACTGATCTCACCAGTGAAAGAGGACCCCCCTTTGTGAAACTGAATGAACCAGGAGATTGATGAGGCTTGGCTGTGTGAAATTGGCCCAGCCCCATCTCCTATCTGGCCTGAAGGCTCCAAAGGACGTCTATTTAGGGCAGTATAATTCATATGTATGTGAAAATGAAATGGCTCTACGGGGGTGTTGGAAAAGCAATGTAATTCCAACATATGTCACACTCAAGTTTAATAGCTGGGAGCTCCTCTATGTTCTTGGCGACAGAAAACACAACATAATCTATGTCTCTGTGTCTGTGAGGTGCATTATCACCCACTGAAATTATGATAAGATAGACTGTTGAAAAATGGTTATATAACAGTGCTATAATAGCTAGCACTGCATTAACTTCCAGCATGACCCACTTCCTACCTGAGAGGAATGCTGCATGAGTTAATTGATACGCTGTTACAGGGATCTTTTATTCTTAAATGTGCCCTGTGCAAAAGTACAAAAACAGGAGTCCTTTATCTGCAGGCAGCAGCGGATGTCTAACATTCTGTAATACAACAGGTATCCACTGAGGGTTCAGGAGGCAGACGACAGGCTGATAAGATACTTATCATTGCTGAGGCTCCACATCCCTTATCTCTCTTATAAAGGCTCTTACCTTTTGGCTCTCACACAGCCAGACAATGATCCATTCTCAACAGGAATATCAGCTCTGTGTGGAGGACACAATTTGTTTTCTTGATTTTGATTTTGATTTTCAGTAACCTGGAAAGAAAAATTATTATTATTATTATTATTATTATTATTATTTACATATAAATATTTTTAATTACTATAACTTGTGGTCATTTGGGTGAGAACGTGGTGGAGTTCAGTTAAAACACAAAACAATTTTGAAGTTCTGCATTTACTTAGATCTTACTGACATGAATTTGGTTCCTTGGTCTTGGTCATGATTAACACCATGCATTACTCCTGAAGAAGTGCTACCCTTTTGTGCCAACAGGAGTTCAAATATTACTTCATGGCAAAAAGCCCATCCTGTTAATTCAATCATCCCCCAGTAATGGGTAGTCCTTTGTCTTCTCTGGTCACCCCTGTCTCTTCCACGGTAGTGCAGCCATTTAGCCAATGTAGAGATCCCATTCATCAGGCCTGTGAGTGTCCTCATGCCTGATCATCCGTCACCGGGCGTCCGTACATCTCCGACATCCCTCCTGCTGCTTCTCAAAATAGAGCAGGAGATTAGGATGAGGGGAGCATTTTAGCTTGATCCCAGGAGGTCCGTCATCCCCTTCATCCTCTCCTGCAAACCTCCCTGTTCTCCATGTCCTCCACCCCCTCCCTCCTTTAAACACTCCACCCTCTCTGCCCTTTCTTTCCCTCCTCCTCCTTCTCTTCCCCATTTTCTTCAGCATCTTGACCCAATGGAGCCATCGAGGGAAATCACTGTCCGGAAGATGCGCTGCGAGCTTCGACTGGGTGGGGGGTGGGGGGCTCACTATCTGTCACAGATGCACTATTCCAGACATGGACACGCACTGGTGGGACAGACAGGATAAATATTGACTGGCTGCAGAGGTAAAAAATACATCACCAATCAAAAGTTTTTGAAGATTTAGCATTGGTCAAATCTAGGGCGGCATGACTGTATTCAACCAAACACAAAACTATTGACTCTATCTTTTGACTATAAAATTTGCCTTATGGACTTCGTTAATTTATTATACCTGATGACAAAGCATTTCACAGCAGGCATTTTGACCTTTCATGGCAGGAAAAGCACAGTTGTAATTAATAACATTAATAATGGCTGTCAACTATTAAGTGTCTCTGTAAAGTGGTGTAAGGGAGTCAACATGCACAATACCAGGACCCTGTAAATGGAGCATCTAAATAGCAAAAAGGCATAATGAATGTTATTAATTACTCCTACACTTTTGCCAGTTATCTTGTCTAAATGTCTGCTGTGAAAATTTGTCTGTGTGGCAAATCACATTAAGACAATGGGTGGTCCAGTCTGAACTCTTAATCAGTGCTTCATTCAAGTCAGGTGCACTGTAAGGGCCAGCAGATTATTCCCATGGTTAAAATGCATTCATTGAGTTGGCACTATTGAAAGACAGGCATCTGATTTGACACATATCTTGTGTTACTTTCTCAACATGAAAAAGGTAAATAATATGTTGCAGCTTTTAGTCTTCTTCCTACAATGTAGTTACAACGCTACTGCCTCAGTATTCCTCCAACATAGCCTCATGGGGTAGAGATTGGGTGTTAGGTAAGATTATAAGCAAGCTCTCATTTTAGGGAAAATAAAACTTAATATTTTGGGAAATTGTGAGTTTATATAAGCATGCAACCAATCATTGAAAGCAAACAACTGTTTTCTCATTGTTTTGGCAGAGATGGCATTATTGTCGCTCATAACAGTAACCAAATTTAATTTGGACTCATTACTTACTTGACTGCACATACCACTTGAGATGAACAAACTGAAGGCACCCTGCTATCTGACAGCTACTGTAAATGTATAAATTATTACTAGTACAGTTTACACGACAACATAACAGCACCCCCTCACCCCCTGACTCATCTACACACGTCCTTGCACAAATGAACTGTTCTTTGTTAGAGTACTTTTTAGAAATAGTCATTTTCAAGTGATTTGCCAGTATTTGATTGAGTATGATCTTAACTTAAAAACAGAAATGTAAGATGATAGTTTCAAGTTGATCTCTACCCTGCAGAGATACTCACACTGCAAGGACACTTTCAAAGAGGTGCTGTACAGACCATAATACAGACTAGAGCTATACATGATGAGAATTGCTGTGATGTTATCGACGGCAACAAAGCACAAACAAAACATTAACCTGCTTAACCTAAAATAATGACACAAACAAAACAGACCTTGCATTCACAACTCTGTACCCTGCACATCTCTGCACATGTCCAAATCATGTGCATCAGGCCAGACTAGTTTTCTTCCAATTCAAGATTTCAAGAAAGCAAAGACCAAGTCCACTTGAGTTCACAGTACGGCTTGATGTATCTCAACCATGTTTCACAGTATGCTCTCATAGCTGGAGATGGTGGCGCTTGTTGACTGCAGATGGTTGTAAGAAGTGGAGGAGCCCCAACAACAGGGGCTGAGGTTTTTAAGGTCCCATAAAAAAGTGACTGAGCTTAAACCAACTGAAAGCATAAAATTTATTTATTTATTTTTTTTTTTTATTGAAAGGTTGACCCTTCCACCACATCTCATGAGGAGCAGAGAAAATTGCATCCTTTAAAAGATGTGTACCAGCAGCAATTTAAAACACATCACAAAAGGTTTTTGTATGTACTTATCTGTGGCAAATTGGCTATTTTCATTAAGATCCCACTGAACTTCTAACAAGAGATGAGAGTGCTGCTTCTTTAGACAGTTTTAAATCAATGCTCAGACAATAATTCAGTTCCATCTCTTCACTGCAGTCGGGGGGCTGCATAAGAGAATCACGGTAAGATGGATGGTCCATTTCACTGAGATCATTGCTTTTCCTATTGATCGCACGATGCTTGGATCCAGACATGGTGCTGAAAACATATATCCACCGCAGTGGAAGAACATAACATGCACTCACTGCCCCGGGCTCTCCCACACACAAAAACAGATGGTGGTACAATGGGTAGCTTCAGCTACACAAGCTGATGGGCCAAATATGCATTTTAACAGGACCAATTCCAATTGGGATTGTCTAGCTTGGTAGCTAGTTAACAATCTGTCTTGTTTTCTCTTGCTTGCTCTTGTGTATGGCTTCTTTGTAAAACAGCAGCCATGCTTTCACTTCCACTGATTGAAAGCCATAACAATGACTAACTCCTCTGCTGTGATAATTGGTGCACCATGTATGCAAAAGGTACAAGGTAGCTCTCCCTGGACACTATCTCACACAAAGGTGTTTGGTTTTGTTGTCCTTTTTGTTCTGTCTGGAGGAAACTTTCTGCTACAGTGCCCACACAGTATTGAGTAAGCATCTGGAATGAGTCATAGCCCCTCTAATGGAAATCCATTTAGCTTGGTCTGAAGTATAAGTCTGCGCAGGGAAGCATATCGTCACGCTGAACTGAACCTGTGGCTATCTTTCAGCACAGGGAGGACAAACAGGCAACACTCACAGTGAAAAGACCCAAACAATCAAAAGGCAGGGTATTATGTGATCATTTTGGGACCAAACACTGAGAAAGCAGCTGTTTGCATCTGTACTAGACTTTCCCCAGTTTTAATACACATGCATACACAAAGATGTAGAAAGAAAGAAAAAGATGAAAGAAAGGTTGTGTTCAGCGATAAGCCCCTATTCTTGCATTTTTTGAAAACCAAACAAATGGTCTGATCTGTATAAAATGAGCGGTGAAAGCAGCAGAATATGGAGAAAAATGTAGATCCATGGCTCATTAATATTTCCGTATCCACGGAGCCAGGGAGAATTGGAGTTTAAAGCTGGCCTTTTAGAGTTACGTATGCATTGTGACTCTTGATTGTGACATTGCTGCAGCCCGAGAGCAAACTGTGAATACATTTCAAGTGAATCTTTTAATGGAGACATGAAAGTGGGCCTGTGAAGGTCAGTCTCTCAGTGGTGCTGTGAGCAACTGTGCTCTCCTAAAATGATCAGGTTTCTCAAAATTAAATGAAACTGGTTTCACCTTCCAAAGTGAAAACCCTTTATTGCATGTGTATGTGCAGCCATCTCTTTGCCACTGAATATATATAAAGATAAAGTCTCCACTGGGTCAGGTGATGATTTTCGTAATGCAATGCTGCTGGTGGATAAAACCACTTAAACACTTAAACTCAAAATTCTTTGCAGGAATAGCATCACTGATATTCTGTATCGCATTGCATAAAATATTACCATGATTTCACAAATCTAGATTTTAAAAATGTATACTATTGCAGAAAAAAGTAAACTAGATAGCATTTTGTGATGGGAACCCACCAGCTGTGACATTCATCACCACGTTGACTTTCTGACCCATTAGAATTCCGAAAAAAGAACTGCGTTATTACCTTGAGTATTTGGTCCTCATCTACTGATCTCAACCCAACACCTGTAAAGTGTCATGACTGTATCTTGCACAGCTGTAACACTATTGCAGTGACAAAATCTGTCCACAGACAGACATAAAAACACTCGACAAAGTACTCAAAACTGCCATTGTTGTAATTCCTATGTAGATATCTCCAAGACCACATTTTGCCATCATGACAGACACACACTACATGATGATGACTATGATGATACAAACATCACTATTTGCCTCAACCTAACCTTAAAACATGCCTTCACTTTCAAATTTTATGAGATTTAAGTAATTGTTATTTGCTTTCTGTCCCCATAAACCTTTACACAGTTCCTATAACATGACTAATACACACAAATACACACACACACACACACAAGTTGAAAACTATACCAGCCACACTGTCCCAGCTGGTAAACACCAAAGGTTAAGGTGATATATGTCAAATCATGTCATATTCCATTTTCTCCCCAGCAGAGGTGGTGTTAGTGTCCCTATCAAAGTGACACACAACTGTTGAATGAACAATGAGCTCCATCACTCTTTTCATCTCTTTGTTCATCCCTCTCTTCAACTTTCATCCTTTGGCTCTCTGTGTTGGTTCAAAAGATTTTATGATTTTCAATTCAGTGCCCCATCTCTGCCACCAATTTATTTTCAAGTCCTTGAAAGTAAATCTGTCACTGAGTGGTGATGTTCACTGACACATTATTCCCTGCCAAGGACAAAGAGATAGATAGATAAGCAAGACAGATTAGAAAGACAGACAGATCAATAGATAGATGAAATGTAAATGTATCACAATAATAGGCTTGCACAATTTGTACTTTCACAGAATGACGGTCTCAACTTTTACCTGATAAAGGAGAAAGTGACAGAATTAGCATTTTTTTTTTCTCTTTCTTAAAATTCCTCCGAGCCAAACAGCACCACAAACCTCACAATGGTCCGTGCACTGCATCTCTATGCAAATGTAGTTTGCTTTAAGCAGGAGGCATAACCACAATCTCATGCTCGCAAGTTTTCACCCTGAAAACAGTTAAAAAGTAAACACAGAGCTCCACAAAACATATTTCATTCAGTAACCATTCACAGTGCTCTCTCCTCATGAAAATTATAATACTCCCTACATTGCTATTCACCACCAACAGAGAATCAGAATTCATTATACCTTCTTCATTCACTATCCTGATTGCCCATTTTCCTCCACACTTTGTATCCATTTTTTCTTCTTTGAAAACTTTCTTTAATTCAAATTTTATATGGTTCTTTTATACGTTGAAAAAATATATCATGACCTTAAGCTGAAAAATGATTGACTTTTAATGATGAAAGAAGATTCATTGTTTTGTTGCAAAAGCAACAAAATGTGAGCGGTGGAGACTTTTGTGTCTGTACAGTGTCTGTGGGGGATGACACCTGTCTTGTTAATTGATTGGTTCTGCCGTGTCTTTCGAAGCTAGTCGTCATTACTGCAGCTCTGGGACTGTGTTCTCAATGTGTTACTACCTGGAAGCACCTGCTGTCTGTTATAATGCTGCTGCACTGTTTCAAGTATCTTTGGGACCCTGACCGAAGGTGTTGGCAGGAACAGATTACATTAATTAAATGAGTCTGGAAAAAAGAGATAACTGCAGGCTCCTGCAGTTACTTACATACTAATGAGACTGTATGCTGTAGGTTTCTTTTTACTGTGAGCATCCTTAAAGATGTGAGAAAACTTGTGATTGCAAGATAATATATACAGTGTATATATATCAATATACATAATTAAATGCTTTGTGATTTTTATGATAAAGAAAGTTTATAATAATTTGCTTCTTAATAATTACAGTAAATGTGTCAGGAGCTAATTAGCTTGGCTTGGCACACAGATGGGAAACAGGAAATAACTAGCCAAAATCTGACTGAAAGCATGTTACAGTTTAATTTGTTTGCACAAACACTTTGCACGAGGTTGTCTAAAACTTTTTAACATAACAGCATAATTTGTGGATGCCATGGGGTCAATGCAAATTCAGCATGCTGCAAATAAAAACAAGAATTGTTTCAGTAGAGCTACTCAGTTACCAGTACATCATCCAACCCGTCAGACTGACCGGTGAGAGGAGCATGATCAGCAAGGAAAAAGGCAGAAATCCTCACTGCTTCTCTGATAAACTCAATCTGAATCTGGGTTTGCACTCAAGTATATTACTGATGGAAGGCAAAGCAGTGAAAAGTGATGGATGCGGCCGTTAAGCCTCAGGCTATCAATCAGCTCCAGCTGATTCTGAATGTGACCACCCTCTGCTGCGCTCTGACCCAGTGTCGGCTGTTCCTTGCTGTCTCAGTGCAGGCACCAGCAAGTTAATCACAGAGATGCGCAGCCTCTTTCCTGCAGGCCCCAAAGCCTTGTCGTCTCCCTCACAATGTTATGTACGAGGTGAGTGACAGGCCGGGCAAACACATTGGCTGAAGCTGGATAATGAGTCCTGCTCCTCTCCAGCCAAGGGGCCAGCCAAAGACAAAACCAAAGCCACAAATAAACAAAAATAAATAAACTCCTGCAATAACAAGCAAGTAGCCTTTCATCAGTGAACTGCTGAGCTTCGCTTCCTGCTCTCGTCCTTCTTACCACAACCTGGTCTTTGATGTGAAACAGAGATGTGGTCCCAGTTCCCAATATTGTGAAAAAGCACATTCTGTTTCTTGGTTTGAGTGATTTCTAATATCCATAACTATCCAGGCTGCAACAACATGATCGACCACGGGCTCAGCCAGTCAGTCAGCCCGTTATCTACTGCAGCTCTCCTGCTCCTCATAAGAACTGATAGGAATTGATGCAGCTATTTATCACAAACCTGACATCGATGAGAGCAGCCCTTGCCAACCCACCATAACAATATCTGACTCCAGCACAGTGATGGGAGAATATGAGCTGTCTATACCAGACTGTATCCCATCAATAGCAGTCCTCTCACTCAATAAAATGACCTTATTATTCATTCATTCAACCTTGAAGGAAATGAGCTACTGAGACGGCAAGAGCAGGAATGAGTGTAATAATGGAGCAACAACTGCTGAGTGATGTTACAGGCAGACAGAACTACCACCTGAATGTCACCTGTGACTTACCCCCACCCCCCCAAAAAAACATCCCAAAGTTACTATAGTGCTTGAATACCATCTAGTGGTGCCTTTTAGCACATACACAAAGGCACAAGTAAAATGGAAAGCCAGTGAACCTGACAAGAGGAAATCTTTAACACACACAAATCTGTTCCAGATCCCTGCCAGATTTCTCCACAGCGGCACTATTGTCCTCAAGTGCACCCCATGCAGAAGCTCCCCTCTGCCCTGCAACTGTAATTTGTGTGCGCAGCATTTTTAAGGTGTGAATGTGTGATGCCTCTGTTCTGTGTAACAGCCTAATTGGTAAATTAATTCTAATTGAATCTGACATTTAGCCAGTGACATGCAGTCCAGTGTCATCCCTTGGTGTAGTGCTTTGGTTTTGGTAAGTTAATTAGTACAATATATAGCCCCAGCGTATACACCCAGTTTAACCTCCAAGCAAGTGGCTTGGATGGACAAAAAGTGACACCTTCATATTTGGGCAAAGGACACCATCTACTGGAAAACACATGCAACACATTAGCTGGAAAGCGTGGAGGCATGTGAGCAGCTGCAGCTTGGGTCATCAAATGGGTCACCCATTGATTATAGGGTTGGCAGTTGGATCCTGAGATCATCCTGTCAATGTGCCCAAGTGCTTTTGAGCAAGACAGTGCACCTTAAGCTGCGCCCAACTGATTGTGGGAGTGAAAAGATGGAAGCGACTTCAATGCAGCGACCCACGGCAGTTGGTGCCGAAATCAGTAATACACAGTCATTCACTACCAGGAAGATTTGGGCTTCTCTCAAGTTACAAATAAACTGTCAACAGTTTGTTATTGACAAACAATAGTCACTAATTGGAACAGAATGAAGAGATATTTCATAAAATTCTTTATTCATAAACTTGATGCAAGTTTACAAATTACTTTACATGGTCAAAATCACCCTTGCAATGTTAAAAAAATGAAACCAAACCAAAGCATGCTAACAGTGCATAACTTTATAACCCGGCCAACGCAGTTAATGAAGCAAGGTAAAGAACCCAGAATCAGGCTAGACCTCAGACCAATACATCGCTCGCCAAAGCAGAGAAAGGTTTTTGTTAGTTAAACAACTTGTGTTGGTGTGTGTATGTATGTGTGTGTGTGTGTGTGTGTGTGTGTGTGTGGGGGGGGGGTTGTTATTCGGTGCACAACAGACTTGAGTACACCATTATTCTGAAGGTCAGGTTAAAGACGTAGGCTTACACTTACTCTGATGGCACACAAATCTGAACGGCTACTTTTGGATGGGAATCCTGACTACTTAAAGGTAATCCCAGCAGGTAGGGTGTCAACATTTGGTCGACTCTGACGTAGTTCGTTACACAACACACAGGGAGAAATTTTCCTGTGCCCTGATGTGTGAAACCACAAGTCATGAAAACATGGACACATCTGGTCTTTTTTTCTTGTTTTTAAACCACCCGACCCAACCACTCTTTGCCTTCAGTAACTTGGGGAAAAACACCCATTGATATATTGACATGCAAAATACAGCAATATCAAGGAGATGGGGCAGGTGTGTTCTGAACCCATGATCAAGCGCAAGGATAATCTGAGGATGGGAGCAAATCCGTACTCCACATTATCTGATCATTCTGGAAAAACTTGCTCAGTAATTATTTATCAACCTCGAGGGTATTCAGAAAATCTAAGTGTGTGCAACCGAACAGCAAAACACACTGCAATGTCAACCGGATAAACAGCAGCGTCATTTTAAAATGGCCAAGAAGAAGAAGAAGAAGAAAAAATCGGACACATTAAATCTTGCATTTTGTGACGATATTCCGAAGCAATCCTTTTGCAAAGTCGAGTGTGCAGTATGTATTCCTGAGTTTGCTTCTCCAGAGAATGCAGGGGTGGGCTCGACAATGTGACCGGAATGACGTGATTAGTACCTTACCAATGGCATCACAACAGCGAACAACCATGCCGATGATCCATAGTCATGTTGAGAATTTGCTTGTGGTGAAACGAGAGAGAGAGGGGCAACACTTGCTACATCCCGCAAGTCCCAACAAATGTCAAGACGCGCTGAACACAAACAAGCTGTATGCTTTGACACCCAGCGCTCCTGTTTGTTTTGTTTTTTTGAAGATGTATCGGTGATGTGACTGAGGTTAGTATCACTGAGGAAACTCTAAATCAACTCAAACGTGAGGAATGACTGAATGAATTAGCATAACTAAGCTTTCTATGCTGGTTTTTCAGGACAATATACTCAAAACAATGCAAGTAACCACACAATAGAACACCCACAACAAACGTGTAACTGCATTAATTGGAATGCTCCACACAGTTTTCTGCATATTATTCACATTACATCAAAGACCCAGCACACTGAGGGGTACAGCAGCGCTGCGAGTGGTTATGAATAGTAACCAGAGAGGTGGTAATGGGAAGAGCTGGGTTACTCCTGTGGCAAATCTGAACAAATATTTATCAAACCTGAACAAATAGTCTGGAAATGGAACAGACTCCAGTTGATCTTCCCAGGTGTGAAGCCAGAAGGTATACGTTCAAGACTATTGCTGTGAATTTGTGACTCTGGCTGCGTTTTACAAAACAGCCGTGAGGTCGAGGAAAAGTCAGAAGGTCACTTTTTTTTTCCCAGACTGCAGGACTGGCAAAGTGGTCAGGATGTGAACCAGCTACGAGAACTAAGCAGGCGACTACACTGTTCAGCTGTTAAGACTAATTTTGTTCAGCACAACAAAACTCCACAAGACTGTGTCTGCACTGCATAGCCTTACTGAGGTTTCGTCCGGTTTGAATGAGTAGATATGAAAAGCCAAACCTCTGGAATACCAGCAACAGCTGTGTCTACGCCATTATTGTTACGTCCACTGTCGTGACGAGGTGCCATCAAATAAGGGGAATGGTGCTGTTATTGTTGCCAATAACGTGAGGGTTACAAATCAATATAATAAAAAAAATGAACAAAACCGCAGTAGTCATTAAGCTTACATAAGAGCATGGTGTACTTTTGTCTCCTTCTGCAAGAGTATCCATGGAGCGACCTTTTCTTATTCTAAATGGGTCTCAAGAGGTTGCAGTGTCCCCGCTGTTACGAGTCAGGGGTATATAGACATACAGTCTCTGCCCAGCCAAAGACCCAGACAAGGTTACATTATAAACAATTAAATCCTTTGCAGAAATACAAATTTACATGTTTACATGTGGAGTTAAAATCAACTACATTACAGTGTGATCCAATCCAAACATATCCCTGCTTTGCCTGGTCATGTTTCTTGTGTTGCCAGCCTGGCCACACACCAAACCTCTCCTGCAGGGAGTGGCCCGGCTGCTGGTTGCGATGATGACAGTGGTCGTCAACTTAAGAGCTCCGCAGGATGCTGTTCTTCATTATGGGCAGTCCCACCCAGGCTGCAAAAAGTCTCTTCATCTGCCTCCCCCACCTCAGGGCTTCAAGCTTTAAAAGATAAGAGGTTTAAAAGCAAGCTAGCCTCAGAAGCATGTTATTCCAGGGGAGGGATCTTGGCATTACAAAGATAATACATGAGCACAATATTACAGAGGCTGTCCATGGAGAGAAAAGGCTGTGGTTCTTCCCACCACCAGCGTTTCAGTGTCCTTCCCAGCCACCACTGCATCATATCAGGGAATGTCGCATGCCATTCTCAGATCCAGTCTGTGGCCAGAGAAGGCACAGTCCGGCGACTGGAGCATCAGACTGCCACTGCTGGAGGATAAAGCCATGCCTCACCTTTCAACTCACAGCCAACAAGTAACCTTGGCATGCTCAACGCCAAAACCAAAAGGGTGAGTGTGCACGTTATTTAGTCCATGGTTTCGCTGGAGTACAGAAGGAACGTCGCAATGGGAAAAAAAATTTGATTGTATCGGACAACAGATGCACAGAGAGATAAATATCCTGGGGAAAGTACATCCTTGCGAGTCGCTGATGAGCTTGGATGTAAATTTCACATGGGGTTGTGGGTGTGTGTTTGTGTGTGTGCGTGTGTGCGAGTGTGAGTGTCTGCGTGTCTATGTGCTAGTCTCTGGGTGGTCACTGAATTCAGAATTTGGTTTGGAATTCAAACTCTCGTATAGAGAACAAAATGGTTTGCAGGATTTAAAAAAAAAAAAAAAAGAAAAAAAAAAAAACATTGGTCGCAAGAGAAAGAAAATCTAAGACATGTGGTCCCAGTGCAGGAAAGGCAATAGTCTCTTTTAGCCATCTTCCTTAGGGGGTGTGTACCAGCCTAGGGGAAAAAGCACAACAGAGAATGATTATATAGCAAAAAAAAGAAAATCAATTCATGAAACTACAATTTAGAGTCAGACGTCTACCTCTGATAGTATCGGGGTTACGTGTACATGATTTGCCTCATTGGAGTGTTCCTGCATTACCTCCGGTTAGTGCAAGAACCAAAAACATCCGACTAAAAGGTCAGTCGTCAGACCGAGGCCACACATGGTTCAGTCGGGCTTTCAGTTCGCAACTTATATATTTACTGCAATTAAATATAGCTCTGTGTACCCTAACAGATTAAAAGTAATTCATACGCATTCCCAGTGTATTCACAGAGGTCAAGGACAACAAGTGACGCAGCAGCGCCTTCTCACTGGTTTTGCTTAATGGATTTAGAGTGAATGAATTGCACCGGACGACATCAAGATCCTTCTGGTCATACAGAGTGAGTGTAATAATGAGGACGACACGCATGTGAACGTCTGGTGTTTGGTACATACACAACAGCCGAAGCACTCATTCTCTCCAGCTCTGATGCATGGGGCGGATTTGGTTTCAGTAAACAAGGTCAGTAATGCGCTCTGCATGAAACTGGAGACAAAAACACTCACCGTTCTTTTCATGGATCTGAACCAGGGATTTGTAGGACTGCTGTGCTCTGGCAAGATTGTACTGGTTCTGCATTAAAAAGAGGAAAATGAAGTCAACCTTCCTCGAGTGCGCACTGGGTTTATGATGACAGTACAGAACAGTGAACGGCAATGGCAGCACTTTTCTAAAGGGAAAAAAAAGCTTATCGTACCATCTCCATTTTCAGAAACAAACGTCCCCTGCGTATGGCGCAAGATCACGAATACACGTTCTGCCCTTGTCCGCTCCGGCCAGACTGCTGTCACGCACATCTGGCCATCAACATGCACGTTCAGACCTGGCCACAGAAGTCCACGATGCTTTGTACAAATCTATATGACTTCATTAAGAGCGTAGCGAGCTCCATGCCTTGGGTCAGTTTTTTAAGGATTAACTTTTAGTATTTGATCAAAGCCATACTTCAGATAGAAATCTAAGTTCATCAGCTGCTCCACATTGTCCAGCTCTTGACCATCTTAAGTCGGACTGATCTGCCATGAATTCTGGGTAAATTACGAGTGTTGGGCTTGCCGCCCAAACCACTGGGCTCCCTTCAGTCCAGCGGGAAATGTTTCAGGCTTCTGGAGGAATTTAACGGTAAAATAAAATTGAAATGTAGCAAAGCTGATTCACTGTGGCTTCTGAGAGCGGCAGGGCTCAGTACTTCTGTTAACGCATCAGTCAGGCTCTGGAGATTTCCCCGGGCAAACAAAAATGACGCCTTTCAAGTCATCCTTTCACGCGTCTGAAGCGGTCACACTTCTATTTTAGAATCAAAACAGTTGTCTGCACAGGCCACACAAAGGACTGCCATTCACTCACGCCAAACATGACGCACCGCAACAAAGTTTTCACGTGTCAAGTCCTTTTTCTCCCGTTTTGTTTTTTTCCGCCGTTGGTGGCGGTTGCGTGTCAGGCTGTGACTGTGGTGAAGGAGGGTGACGCACAGGAGGACAGAAGCTGCTCTGCTACCAGCCTGTGCCCACGCTGTGTCGGACTATAGCATTTCTATAGTGGCCCTGCAGCATGAGGAAGAGTCCTACACAGGAGCACGCTCCTGCTGAGGTGATGGCCCACCCAGAGTTTGCATAAAAGTATCCGGAGCGGAAGTAACACAAAGCAATGCGTAGTCTGCGGGACCGTAAGAGCACTGAGCCAGCATTGGCTGGAGAAACAGGAGGCTGTCGTGCAGCCCAACACCGTCATCGTGGGCCACATCATTCATCACACGAAGTCAACATTATCGCAGGACATTTCCTGACTTGAAATGAAACCTCGAGACATTTCTCACTCACTTTATTGGCTCCAAACTGAACTCTGGCTTTTCCTTTGACTAAAGTGGCATTGATCTGCATGATGACAGACTCAATGGAATAGGCACTGCTCCAACCCTGCAATCAGGAAAGCCAGTGTCAGTCAGAGCAGGTTTTAAAAATGTAAAGCAGATGCATATACAATGCTGAGGAATACCTAATGTAAATGCAGAACAGATTCAAATTCATTAAAGCTCTGGAAATATACGATGGACATACCTGTTTGGTGAGAAGTTCCATGCACAGGGCACCTCCTCCAAGCACATAACTGAAGCAATGAGAAAGAAAAAATATATCTTCTCTGCTTGTTTTTTTTTCCAGACAGTTTTTAATCTAAGTCTGTCAAAAACTCAACCTAAATGGGCCATTGAGAGCGAAGAAAAGAGAGAGGTGCAGCAGCTAAATGAACTCACCCTCCAGAAAGCACAGGCGAAACTACCCGGACAAAGGGTGGATCAAAGGGGAAATTATCCTGTAGCAATGAAGTGCAAAACAGTTAATTTACAGACTTCGCAGACTCCCACAACGGTGTTTCTTTTTTCCACGAGTGCACTTTCACTCACTTTATATGAAAAGTTTAGTAAAATGTAATCCATTCCTTCCTTCTCCTTCAGGACTTGTAAATCACTGTGTAAGGGGCTATCTGGATCCACCCTGTTGGTTGGGAAATGATGCAGTCAGTTTGCGTTTACAGCGAGATGGGAAAAGGGGGAAATAACACATGACATGAGATCCCGAAGATACTTACGTCCTTAGTTTGACGTGCCATTCATACAGGCTGTCGTTAACAAGCTCCACTGAGTAGATGCCTGCAAGAAGAAATTGATTAATTACGAGCGCTCGGATATTTTCTGGATGCAAGGTTTGTAACATCTGTAATGAATTGATCTCCACTTTCATTCCGTGAAGTAAAAGGCGATGCAAGGAGGCAAAACCTGACATATTCTGACTGGTATGTCACTCATCAGGTAATTATCTGGGGCCCTGTTTGAAGCTGAGGAATAGCTGGAAAATAGAAGACTTCTCTGACTAAATGGTTCATGTTTGTTTTTCAAAGAACACCGTTGTTTCTTTTGAAAGCTGCAAGGAAAATGTGTCAGTGGTGCTTGTGGCCTTTCCTCATGGCACTGCTGAAACAGCCACACTGAGGTGGAGTTGACCTCAGGATGAGTCAAAGGTCTGGGCACCTTATGAATTCTGCACAGCTAAACTCACTCTCAGCTGTTTTCTTTTGATCACACAGATGTTGTGGCTCTCATATCGCCATACTTGATGTCCACTAATACTCATCTATCAAGCAGAGAATTGAAGATTACAGTGATTATCGTTTCTGGGTTAGTGGCATGCGTTTTGTTTGGATTTTTTTCCCCGCTCGGATTTGCAACGGAGAGCAGAACTCCGGCCAGCGGGCATACCTGTCTTGTAACTCTGGGACCTGTAGATCTCTCTGAGCTCCTTCATCAGGCGGTCGGAGGCTTGCACGGAACCAGACACGGCTCCCTGCGAAACACGACACAGCGGTGTAACAGCAAACACAAAGCACGCAGCCCTTTGTAATTCGCCATGAGGGTAAACCTGTCATCTGGACTTGATATGGGCCAACATCAAAGAGACAGCTTTATCCTTGACATCAATATTTCTATCTCTATGCCCCTTTGGAGAATGTTTCACTTATCCTTAAGATATGTATAGAAAAAATGGAAAATAAGCCATCAAAGCATACATTATTGTTTCTACCGTATATGGTATATTTGTATTTCTGACACATTTCAGACACCAAGTGAGCCCCGCAGATGAGCCAGTGAACAGGATGATGAGCAAGCAGAGAGCCCTTCCCAGAAGAAAAACAAATCTTTTCACGACTTGATGCCGCCTTGAAGGGCAGACGCTAAGAAAGAGCCAAAGATGCCGCATCGGAGCACATTTAGAAACAGCTCACATTCCCCGCTGTCAGAGAAATGAATCAATGGTCTCATCGCTGCCTTTTTTTCCATGACTGCTTTTTTAAAAAAAAAAAACCTTTTCACAAAAGTAATCACTACAGGTGATATGCTGAGCATGCATGAACACTGCATACATTAAATGTATATAGAATTTATAAGGGTTTAAGGGGTTTTAACATCTACCAAGATGTTTAGTTAGGTACTAGATCAAAAAAGTTATCAACCATAAGTCACATACATCACCGTACATGTACATTACTAACAAACACTTACATTCAAATGATCCTGCCTCTGGTTCTTTCGGATCTTCTCCAGGATGGCCAGGTTCTCCTTCTCTATGCCATCATCCTCTGATTTTTTCCCATCCACGGGCTCCTCCTCTTTCATTTCATAGTGGTCCAGATCCTCTATGTCCTGTTCGTTTGCATTTGATATTTTAGGAAACTTAAAGACCTTCTGGTTCTCCAGCGGTCCATGCATACAAGAGCTCGCGGATCAAAGCCAGTGCCAAGCCAAAGGGTGTAATAAATGGTTTGACGGGAAAATAAAGCAGTGAAAATATTCAAAATACGACGCACGCTTGAACTGATATCAGATGGTTAAATAAGCATTGTTTAATGTGGCTACGTTTTTCCACTCGCCCTGTGCTCAGCTGTACATGACTCAGCTGCTACTCCTCTCTGCTTCTCCAAAGCAGGAGTGCACCCTACTCTACTGCAGTTCACACACTACACGTACATACAACTCCACTTCAAATAACCTGAACTATCCCTTTAAAGGTCTAAATGTGAAACTATCCTGATCACATGAAGCCCAACGTCAATAATGATGTGACTGTACATTGGGAAGGTTTTTTAAACACTGCTGCCATTCTTATGAAAAGTTAAAACAATTACCCAGACTACCTCCATTATTGTAAATTTGACAAGTTGAAATGTGCCTTGTTAGGTATGTCTGACTAAGCACCGAGCTCAAAGCCGTAAGAGCAATACATGATATGATACACTTACTTCTCCCATCTCCTCCTCCTCCTCTTCTTCAGATGTGACCTCTTCTGTCCCATGCTGCGCGCACGGCGCGCACACACACACACACACACACACACACACAAGGCATTAAGCGACTGCGCTGACTGGTCATTTTATTTGACCCCAAAAAAAACTGTTGATGAGCTTTGCTAATTTTAGCTTATGCTAAAATTATTTTTCCCCCTCAGCAACCTGCACTCAATTCCCCACAGTGCTAAAGTGAAAACAGTATTTTATTCTTTTTTCTTACAAACTTATTAAAAGAGCAAACCTGAAATATCACATTAAAATAAGGATCCAGACCTTTTACTCAGTAAAGCTGTGATTGCAGCCTTGAGTCTTGTTGGATATGACAGGACAAGCTTTGCAGACGCGACTCTGGGGATTTTCTGCCTTTCTTATCTGCAGATCCTCTCAAGCTCTGACAGGTGGATGGTGACCGCTGGTAGACTGTCGGGGTGCTGGTTCTGGTTTTTGCTCTGATGTGCATTGTCAGGTCTGAGACCTCATATAGACAGGTGCGCGTCTTGCACAATCGTGTCCAGTCAATCGAACCGACCACAGGTCGACTCCAGTCAGGGTGCACAACCACCTCAGAGATCACTAAAAGAAACGGGAAGCGCCTGAGCTAAAGACCCGTATCATAGCAAAGGATCTGAGTACTTACGTAATATTTCAGTTTTTCCTTTTTCATAAATTTGAGAATTCTGTTTTGCTTTGTCATTATAGGGTACTGAGTGTAGCCCAAAGAGGGAAAACCGAATGAACCAATTTTTGCATAATGCTGCAACATAACAAAATGGGTTACTATTTCATTACGAGGCAGAAGTGGTCTGACGTTGCATAATGAGACGATTTTAATATGCGTGCTCCTTAAAAGTAGTCAGACACTGGTGCTCGCTGCATCACGCCAGAGGGAGCTTTGTGACAAGAACAAACTGGGCAGCCTTGCCTTTCGGTCCTGTCCCACAGGGCCTGCAGGCAGGGGCTGGTCCAGCATCTCCACATCGGGATGTTGGGGGAGGTTGTACAGCCGACAAAGGTCACAGATGAGTTTCTTCAACTGCTGCAAAAGCTAGAAAAGACAAATCACAAAACGGAGGCCATGGAGAGTTAGATAAACAGATCAAGGTTACAAAACGCAGCAGCACAGCAATGCCACATGGCAGACATGAGCGTACGCGAGTCAGCTTCTTTACAATGTGA
Organism: Psettodes erumei; assembly: GCA_016785225.1. Taxonomy (NCBI): domain Eukaryota; kingdom Metazoa; phylum Chordata; class Actinopteri; order Pleuronectiformes; family Psettodidae; genus Psettodes; species Psettodes erumei. The sequence goes on from JAFBJZ010000457.1 coordinate 1,999,406, forward strand.
TGATATTTGGAAAAATCACAGGTTCCTGAGACCAGAATTAGTGAATCGTGATTGTTTAACACAAGACATTTTAAAGTTTACACCCTTCACACAGCAGCATAGTCTAACTGTAATTGTAGAATAATGAGAGACCTAGTAATCTGTAGGTAGAGCAATAAAGTTAGGACTAACTACTGACGCAACTTCAAATAAGGATTTTAACCTAAAACACTTCTTGCTGCAAATATGTGGAGGCAGAGAGAAATTGTTTGTGCTCATAAAAAGCAGCTACCATCAGATAGCGCATGTTTTTCCTTTGCAAATTTGGTGCAATTCAAATACAGGCTACCACAAAAAACATCTGTGCAGCACTAAAAAAAGGACTGATCTTATCTAGTCACAAGAAAGCAAAGTTTGTTCTTTATCGAAAAGACAGTGTCAACAAGAATATATTCATTATCTCAATATACAGTAAGGTATGGTGCCAACAAACAACTCTCTCTGTATAATTTTGTCTGTGTGGTGGTAAAACATGAAGCTGGATTTCAGACTTTCCTCTGGGTTTTAGCAGTTGCTCAGTGTAGTTTCATATGAAACCAAACATGTTGCTTTGGACAAGGCTTCTGGATACTGTGACAATCATATCAGCCAACGTGGTGCCCTCTATTTGCAATTATTTCCTTTTCATTCAAAAGGGTCACAATACTCAAGAGTCCCCGACCTACAAATCCGAGACAGAGATATGGTGAATTTCTGACTGCAACGATATCTGTCACCTGGTGAAAAGAACCACAGACGTGTCAACAAACTGTTGGCAGAACAGCTGCACTTTCAGCTATTTATCTGATGTGACTGCAAGGTTAGCACTGGGGTTAACCACCTTGGAATTATATGTTAACACTCCTGAGTTGGAATCATGGGTATTTCTTTCCGTTCTCTGATCAAATTGTTTTTGCTGAAATGCAGTCTGTGAGTTGTAGTCGCTTTCTCTACTTGACCATTTTTCTAAAGAACCAAAAACATTATTCACCTTTTGCATTCAAAAGAAGTGCTTCAACTGTCAGTCATACAACACTGCCTATGGTAAAATGAATGGGACTTTGAATAGCTTGTCCCACTTTTAACTACAGGGCAGGAACAAAAAAAACAAAATACAAACTAAAGAAAAAATAAGCTGTCAGAGGCAAAGGCTCAAAACAGTTGAAACAACCCAGGAAAAGGGCGAGATCTGCAGGAGCTGCCCCTCAGAGCCATCCAAATCATGACAACCAGAGACACGCATCCCAACGATGAGCTCACGTCGCACTAGGGTTCTGCCGATTGGTGATCGGTTCGCCGATATTTTGTTTTCTTGCCGATTTTACACACACACTCGCTCCTTTTTTATTGATTCAATGCGCGATCTGTTTGTTTTGTTTTAATGAAGTTGCTTCTCTGGCTGCTTCCAACACATACTCTGTCAAATGACTGTTTCACCAATCAAATGTAGGCACTGGCAACGTCCAATCAGGACGGAGCCAGGGAGTCACGTGACCGCACACAAAATCTCTCAGTAAACAGGATGGCCACTGCGGCTCTATTTTGAGGAAACACACGTTTAGCTGGTGTTGTGGCTGTGGGCTGCCAGCCCTGATATGTCACAGCCCGACGAGGTGTTCACTCATCAGGAATTAATGGACGACGTGTGAGCCGTCAGACACACACACACACACACACACACACACACACACACACACACACACACACACACACACACACACACACACAGACAGACAGACAGACAGACACACACACTCTTAGCCTAAGTCAGTAAAGTTTTTGGCTACTCTACCCAGTATCCACCTCTTCCAATCAGCGCTGAGGCAGCGGTTAGATCTTGCAGTTTTTGGGTTTTTTGTTTGTTTTTCCACTATTTTTTTTATATACAAAGTGCAGCCGAACACCGGACAAAAAATGAGCCATGTAGCATTTTTCTTCGGTACCAGTTCCATGGTGGCTGCGGTAACTTCACCTCGAGATGAAGCTCCTCCCATTGCGCCCCCCCCGACCCTGCCCGCGATGATCTCCTCGGGGGGCGATTAGGACGATCTAAAAATGTCAAGATCGCCCAACACTACATCGCACCATAAACAATGTCCCTCAACTGCAGGAGGAGTAGAGGGAGCAGCAGGTGGACAAGGTGAAGGCGCCACTCCACCCGAGAGAAAATAAAACGCTGCGACTCCAGGAGGAGAAGAAGCTCACACAGACAGACCACAAACCAGCTGAAGAGCAAAGGAGATGAAAACCTCCTGAATGAGAGCACTGGGGGGGGGCAAAGTGCAATGAAGTTCACACCAGAGCTTCCCAAAAGAAAAGAGCCTGAGAGGGGAAAGATGGAGGAGGAGAACAAAGACAAGCAGACAGAAAGAAGAAAACGCAGCAGCGGGAGATGCAAGACCAGGACGAGCTCCGTCTGAAAATGCTGAAGAGGAAGAAATGTTACTGGTCTCGCAGGAAGCCCAAAGAGGTGGGGATGGGGTGTGTCATGGCGGCAGTAAGGCTGGCCACGAGCAGGTACCTTCTCCTCTCCCCCCCCCCACCATCCTTCAATTAACCCCCCCTACAATTCCTCCATCTCCTTCACCCTCACCCCCTCACCCAATTACCCCTCAACCCTTATTCTATCTTCCTCGTCCCCTTTCCACTCCCCCCTCGACCTTTCCTCCACTTTCCTTTCGCAAACACCCGCCCCACCCTTAATTTAAAAAATGCAATACATAAATTAAGTCATAGTTCCGCATCTATCAGCCCCTTTGACTAAAGATATACAGTGCAATGACTGTTGTAAACCTATTGACCGGAACCTCAATGTTATGTTTCTGAAATCTTGCAAAACCCATGCCATGAAGAGGCCGTTTCTCAGAGCAAAGAGAGTCCTACCCAGTATTAGTCTGGAGTTCCTAAAAAGATGTATGCACATATTACCTCTATCACCCTGAATTACATTTATAAGTCAAAATACACTTTGTTTCCCCCCACGAACTCGCAGCAAGCTCTGTTGTTTTCTGGAGAAGATGGAGATCAGCTGGCAGACGAACCCGACCCACCCCGCTCCGAAGAACACGTATCAGGAAACAACTCTGCAGCGGCCCTCTAGCTGTCATCTTTTAACCACATGGAAGTTATCGGCTAATAACTCATATAAAAAATGTGTGTTAAGTCACAGTGCATCACCAAATGAGGTAACCCAGCGGTGATTGATCTCGTAGTTCACTAAATAAAGTACTGCAACATTAATATTTGCAGTTTTACAAACTGGTGTCTGTGGGGACACTTCTGGAAACGACGTTGCATTGTATCAAGTTACAGCTAACACAAACTGAACACATCCTCCTGCTGCAGCTTCACTTTAAAAGCATTTGACCGGTTGACACAGTAGTCGACTTTCGTATAACGAAATAGTCCAAAGAAATTGAACGTGTTTGCCATTTGATGCGTTTCTCACTTGATCAAAAATATACCTAGAAAATAAGACAACGGTCATTTTCAGGAACCACCTCGGTTCACTGTGCCCTGCTGCTCACTGACTCATGCCGTCTGCAGCAACCGGATCAATGCAATAATTGCAAAAGGCCGATTATTGCAGGGCTTCTTTATCCAAACGAGAATAAACCACCCCAGACTCCTGCTATCTGTCGTATTACACCATATATGCCGTTACCGCCCGTAACCACTCAACCAGCTGACTGAAGTCTTCAAGACTGCCACTCTAAACAATGGCATTCATAGAGGACGAGTTCACGGGGATGCGTTTGGCCCAGTCTGTCCAGAATAGGCACCGTTGCAAAACATGTCGGTGAAGAAACCAGGGTTCCCACTCTTTTCCACACCACGATGGAGCTGGTAACTCTGATTTAAAAGACACATCATTATCTCTTACGTGGTCAGATATTAAGATTAATTTGGTACATGGACATTAGCTTTCCTTGTTTTAAAATCACTAATTTTGCTGTTATCGCTTCTCAACGTTGTTTTTGCTACAAGTCCATTTTATCTTAACAATGCACGGATGCATTCAAAGAGACACTGCTAGTGAAAATACCGTTGGCGGGTATCGAGCTGCTGTTTGGCTCACATGCAGTTGGGCTTCCATTCATTGTTTTGACCCCAGCTTCCCATTCATTATTACCCAACTCTCCCCAGAATGCCCAACACGCACTTGAAACAACTGCTCCAAGCCAGAGTTCAATCTCAAACCTTCAAACTTTACAGGCAAACCAAAAGCCAGAAAGCATGTCAACTTAAGCAACTGAACCAAACGTGCTAACATGGGTATCATTACGAACCCATTTAAAACAAGTTGAGAAATAAGCAACGTTAGTCAACATGCACCTGATAAATACTTCCACAGCTACCAGCAGGCAGTGACTAGTACTAGTACTAGTACTAGTACTTTGATTTGAATGACGTAAGGTACATTCTTCTGAGTTTTGGCCACTCAAGTTGTAATGTCATCCGCCTCGCACGTGCTACCATGTGACGTGACTTGGGGGTTTGTTCGCAACGTTTCCACACTCAAAACACTCTCATCCACAATCAGCCATCTGAATGTTAATATGATCCTCAACATAACTTATCCCTTACAGATGGCGGTGTTATCTATTTTGGGGAGCTCTGATAAGCACCCTTAGTTCATTCTTAGTGAAAAAGGAAGATAAGAGACTGTTGAAATATTTTTCCAGGGCAAGCACAAGATTTTCCAGGACATTTCACTTTTTCTCTTATTTGCTATCTTTTCCATGACCAGCAAAACTGATCAACTGTTTCCCAGCATTTCCGGGATGCATGGGAACCCTGCGCGTCTATCTAAAGCACATATTGTGCCCTACAAACCGAGCATGCAGCTGGGATAAGAAGGCTAACTAAGCACAGGGTGTCACTGTGTAGGATTACATGATGAGCTGCTTGTCAGACATTTTGACCCCAAAGATTGTGCCGATGATCTATGGCCATCTTACCATTTTGGCCCGCTAAAAACCCGCCTGTCTGTACTTGCCAGTAACACGTGTTAATCCTACTCTATAGTATAGTCACACGCATACTGTATGCAGCACACAGGAGCTGTTGGTTTATGTTTGAAAGCCCTGATGAAAACTGGAATAAGCTACTAGTTGTGTAGATGTTGGGAATGTAACACCAAAACGTGAAAAATGGCATCAGGGAACACGCTTTAACTACTCCATTATTGCACAATTCTTGCAGGAATGAAGCAAAGCCTGTTTGAGGTAGTCCTCTTCTCCGGTAGTCCAAAATGCTGACATAAAAATGCAATACCAAGTGCACTGAGTTTTACGGCCAGAATAATGGAGGCGTGCCCAAAGACAATTTTGCACCACAATTATCCATCCCTTCTGATGAAGCTCATCACAGCAGGGTGTTATAGGGACACAATACTGCTGAGAGGCAGCCCGGTCAACACTTGTCTCGTGGAGAAGTTGAGTTGTGTCAAATTAAGTGTGGTCTTTTCGATCAGTCACATGCATATACAGTACGTCAGACATACTTTGTAAGTAAGTCAGCTGGGCATTAACATGCCCTTCTCAGCGATCATTTGGATTTTTTTCATTTTTTGGATGACACACCAACCGTACTACGGTTTAAAGAAATGTAACCGGGTAACGTTTTTCTCGGTGACACATATTGAGTGAAGCGAGCCAGAATACTTGCCAGGGTGCTGCCTTTCCTCACATCTTCCAGCCTCTCCAAAACTTGCGCCAAGCTCGGGTCATCAGAGTCCACAAACCATATTGGCGGCGTTGATGGATACGACTCCTAAAGACAGCGGAATAACAAAACAACAAAAATGAGACAGTCACGTCAGTACATTGGAAAGACACATGTGTATTCCCGTGTCGCAGGGTTCAACACAAAGTCAGTAAATAACGTGGGAAAAATGGGTTGGCGACATTAGCATTCCGAGTGCAGAGATAGCTAACTGATAGGGCTGCTCAAAAACACTTTTAAATGTCGGACAGTCCAAGCAATAACCCCCGCCAAGACTGCGTAGCTCCCACTGTCACTAATGAAACTACGCAAAACCCGTCCCGCATAGCATCAGATCGAACCGTTGTATATGTAGCCTGCTACATGACGAGCAAGTTAACCAGCTAACTTTAGCTTGCTAACGACTATCGAGGGGAAGTGCATAAATCCCGGCACTTGTGTTACTGTCAACTTACCGTTATGTTACAGTGGATAATTAACAGCTTTTCCCCAGTTACATTAAACTGGCAGCTCAGCTCGTCAGGCTTCCAGTCAATGATCCTGAAGCGTTCGTGGTTTGGATCAAAAATGGACTCCAAAAACTTCAGTTCGGCCTTCAGCCCCGACACCGACATCTTCCATGCATCTCCGGCTGGGCCGCTGGGGAGGGGGAGAAGTCGGGACTTAGCCTTTAGCTAGCTAAAGCCACAACGCAAAATTCAATACAAAATTGGATACAAAGTGGCAAAGAGGTGACGGTCTGCCCCGGTGAATTTAGCTGGATACCCAGTGCCAGCTGGAAACAGCGTCCGGTCAAAATCCAGCGCGACCGGACAGATTTGCCAATGAAGTAGCTACCGTTAGCTAGCTTTCAGTTAGCATGTGAAAACAGCGCAGTGCTTGGCAAGATGCTAGCGAGCGAGTTAGCGAGCCAGTCCGTTGTTGTTGTCTTTCCGTCCGTTGTTGTTGTCTTTCCGTCTATTGTTGTTCCCTGCCTATCATAACAACATTTTAAGGCTCTCGCAGTGTCCAGTGACCGTCTCCTCACAGTCCTATCGGACAGTTCCTTATCATTTACTTCACCGGGAAACAATCATACAGTCCCCACGATCGGAACTTATATCCCGCTGTAGGGACAGTGTTTTTCATCCCGGTGTACAACTGTAGCTGGCCTCTTGTGGGGTTTAAAGATGGCGTTCTGCAATCTCCCCGCTCCCGCAGAATCCCAGCATTCAATGCGTCCTCAATTTATTTCAGGGTGGGAAAATAAAGGAAAGTTGACTACATTGGGTCGTTTAATTGAACCTATACACATTGACCAATTCGTTGGGGTCTTGATTTGTTCGAGGGGCAACGAACTGCTTTCCTGTTTTATATAATGTATATCTCAGTAAAATTGTAATGCGCCACTTTGCTCTGGTGGCTTTGATTTACTTTGTGATTGCACTGATGCAGTATCAATCAAAAAGTTGGGCTGTACTAAGTATTATGACTCAGCATAATAATCATTTTATATTTCGTGTTTGTCCAAAAATATACTGTTGTTTTGTTAATAACCTGCTGACTTTGCCTGACAATTGGAACAATTTTGAATTTGAGTATATCAGTAGGCCATAGCCTACACACTATTCTTTTTCTGCTGTATTAATCTCTAATGCAGCACTTTGGTCCACTTAGGCCTGAATGAGGCATAATTCCAGCTGTTTTTAGTCTAAATTCTGATTTGATGTTCTTTGTTCAGTATCTTCAACAAATGTGTCTCAAGAATTGTGCCAGTATCATTTTGTTTTAAAGAGGTTACCTGAACATCTCAACAGTTGGACATGATGCATGTAAAATGAAGATCACGTCTAAGGATGACCAGCTATTACAAACTAGTCTAATGTGAAACAATATAGCAAATGTGTTATAGAGTGCATCCACTTTCACAACCATTTAAAGTTTATTTATTACTACTTGTATGAGTTCTGCTATCTGGTTTGCGTAGTATAATAAGTCCATGATCTTTAATTAATTTGAAACCACACCACGTTCCTCAGAAGATAAAATAATACAATAAACTATATGTATTTTAATTGGTGCTCAGCCCAAGTGTCATTTTCCTACTTCCTTTTGCATACTGAGTTGTAAAAAAAAATCTGTCCTAGGAAAAATAATCTGCTGTATTCCACATGCTGTCTCTGGGCTACCTTACCCAATGGAAACATGACATGGTGTACATGGTGTATGTCAAATCTCTCTGTAGTAATACCTGGTGCCCACCAGGGTGTAGTGTTGCTTAAACATTTAAACAAGTAGTGATAGGTTTTAGAGCAAGGTAAGCGTAAAACCACAACAAACTCTTGATTTTGGTCATGCTTTTCACAAGCTGACGGTTATTGTGTTTTAGGCTACATAAATATCTGTTGTATTTAAATATAACATCAATTTTGATGTCTGATCAAATGGCAAAGCTGTTTCTAGATAATTTACACATTTGACTCACAACTAATCTTTGATTAGTAGGCCCAAAATTAAAAACGTGGAAATTTTTGACTTTCAGTTTGAGAGCCGGACAGGGTCAGTAGTGGGAAGATGGCACAAAGTCTTCAAAAAGCTTTTAGTCCTTCAATTCAATTATACTGACTGTGTAGGAAACCAAACCTTAAAAGCAAACTTTAAAAGCCATTCCCTTTGTGGGTAAGCCTGTTATCAGAGGAGATTTGGGAGCAGCTGACTGGCCCAAAATAGTGCTGTGCTGTCACCTCTAATTATCTTATCATGAGCTCCCCCTTTAAACAGGGATAACCTTTCTTTTATTTGGCCTTCTCCAACTTAGTATTCCTCTGTGAAGGACACAAGCAAGCAAATACACCTGCCGTAGAAGTTCAGTGTTTAGTGTCTAATTTAGTGATACACTAAACCTCAAACCTGTCACACTTCTGACATTCTGTGGACTGAGCAGAGGACTGCAAATGTGGCTCAGTGACCCATAAATGTAAGTGTGTTGAAGATGTCAGCTACAGTTTTTTCAGCTCTTGAGCTATGTTGCAGTTGGAGATTTCATGGTTGAGGAACAACATATTGATTTGCCGTTTTAAAGGCCAACAAACTAAGAGGGTGAACTTGGCTGACCCACTTGTCCAAGCCTGCAAGTCACTGGTGATGTGGATGGACCAGCTGTACACCAGGGCCTTTCCTGAACAGTGATGACCAGGAATTAACCCAATGCAGACTTCTCACATGCATATCGGTCCATCACCTTACACCCTAGGCCACCCTGCCAACCACATGTCAACCTCAACATATGTGAGTTGACAAACCTTTAGAGTTACCGTGTAATATATTGCAACTATGTGCATTAAACTCCAACAATGTACCTGAACTCACTGAAGTGAGGTCAGGGGATTTGTTAATGTAGTCATTTCTAAAGAAAGGTCAAGGTTCCAGTCTAGCAAACATTGTAATTTATTTTGGGGAGGGGGTTGGGACACAAGTATGCATGAGCTTTCTTTTTCTGAACCCTCATCTTTGATTCAAGTTTATATATCAGTGCCTACTAAATTAATGTGTTGCAAAAATAAGTAAACACAAAATGACATAAAAATAGCTTCCCACAGTATTTTTGAAGGCCCTCCAAGAGCTGAAAGAAATAACAACCATTTTAAAATCAGTTCTTGATTAAAAATAATTCATTCATGTTCAACAGGCTATTCCTAACTCATAAGTTTAATTCTATGACTGATAGTCATGATTGGTAAGTACTAGGAGAAATGTGTCTCTAAATGTGGTGTTTTTAAGGGTAACTTCCTCAATCGCTTGCTTATTTTTTTACACATCCACCCAGTCGACCGATTTTATTTAACTGCCTGGCTAATTTTGAAGCCACTGACCTGTGTTACCCAGGTTGATTTTTCACTAGCAGGTTAAATCAATATCATCAGTCCTTGTGTTCAATAATTACTCTGTACTAACTGAGTAGACCATGTTGAGAGACTGTCCTCGACACGTGTTGGTTTTTAGGATGCCATGTCAAAGAGTATAGCAGTGGTATAACATCCTGCTAAAGGCAATTAACCTGGCATGCTAAACATGTTGTATCCCGCCACAACTGACAGCAACATTTTCCCCTCTGCAATATTTTGACAAGACATTAAAAATATACTGTGCAGATATACTGTCAAGTGTATTTGCAAGGAAAACATTAAAACTTAATATTAACTTAATATAACACTTAATATTGTTTTTCTTATGTGTAAAAGTGCCTGCACTGCAAACAAAAATATATTGTGTATGTCTGTATATGGTATTAAATCCATTTTATTCATGAAGAGGACATGCAAATGGGGGGGGGGGGACAAACAACTGAGAAATGGATTGTAGACCTCAGTGTCAGAATTATGTTCCATATATTTCAGCCTGAGTGCACACAAAACAATTTTGGCAAGTATATCTTCAGGGATGTCACAAAGACAATGAGCAAGGCGTGTCAGAACAAACTACAACAAATGTCTTTGGTTAAATCTTGATTGTCTTTTCGGCCTTGTTTTATGATTGAGCAGCTGACATGTAGTTTGTCACAGCATGCCTGTGTACACACTAATAAAGTGGCAGATTGCCGTTGTCCTCAGTGATTTATCCTGCCCCTCTGTCCTCCATTTGCACCAGACGCAAAGTTAATTAAAACCCTGGCTTGTCTCCTCATTCCATCCCAGACAGCAAGAGCAAATCATTTCCCGCCATTTACAACCTTTATTATTTCTTTATGAACGACACCAGAGCTGAAGTCACATGGGGCAGCATGACAGCTCTGTGTGCCTTCTTGTCAGCTTGACCTTAAAACCTCATTATAAGATGTAAGCGCACAACTGCTAGCATGTTTTATTTTCATCAGCCCATTTAGAATCTCTTACAAATTGATGTGGGTGAATAACTGACAGCACTTTCCTAATTAGACTTTTAAAAGACTTGTCTGTATATATACTAGGGGTACACAGAGTTAATAATGCAGAAAGAGTGAAGTGATCAACTCAACTTCATTGTCCTGTTTGGGACAATGCTCAATGTCACAGAAAGAGTGCATTGAATATATAGCCCATTCAGCAACCATTCAACATTAGCCAGGACAACTGTTCATTATTTGTTAATGATAGCTGAAAAGCTGCATTTAAGCCACAGCAGTGTTAAACCAACGTCTTGTAGGGGTTTGGAAGTGCTTGGATGTTTAGCTTTGGCGAGCTGAAGCCATTCCTCAACCGCCTACACTGCTGATTCACCACATACAGCAGGGCAGTTTGTCAGGGCAGACAGCACCATTCCCACCAAGGAGGAGCAATATTCACTCTTCTTCTGGGGAACACTGAGCATATGAGCAGACACAGAGAGAGACAGTTCACATGCAGGACACAGAGCCCTCATCCGTGAGTATAGCATATGTCCTTGCACCATCCACACAAATGACATAGATGCTATTTCATTTAGAGCAAATTTTTATCTCTCACACCAAGGTTTGTACAGTAGCCAATAAAGTGTTTCTGAAGAATATTTGTCCTGTATGCTTTTACATGTTTATGCTATGATAAGTAATGACATATTTACAGTGAAATATACCAGAGCTGTTCTTGAGATCAAATGATAAAGGGAGCTGAATTGCATGTGTATAATCACTGTACATTAGTCCGTAGTGATGACACCCTTCTGTGTTCTTGTCTATGTCACTGAACAGTCAATCAAACAGCTTGAATCACTGCAACATTTCCAATATATACTGTAGCATGCAATCAGTTGCTCAATACATGTGTCAGTGTTGCCATTGTCACTCACTTCCTGTGATATGTAGTGACTGCTGAAATCTATAATGTATGTAAAAGGTTATATTAGGACAGCTGATCATGTGTGTGAAATGAGTGGCAGATTCATACTTTCGTAACACAAATATCAGTAGAGAAGAGAAAAGAATATAAACAAAATTACAACGCAAATTAAGCCAAAACTTCAAATCAAAACATGATATTAATATGTCATATTCAGCATGGAGCAAAGCACAACAGCATCAGCTGTCATCTTATCAGGCTGCTTTGTTTATAGCAGGAATTATACCAATGAGTGAACAAATTGAGAAACTGTCCCCCAGGGTAGGAAATTAATTGAAATACTGATATGACAAGCAAGTAATGTGCAAGGCTGAACAGTAGAAATAATTTTGGGCCAAAAAGAGGTATTGTGGATACGTCAGTGTCAGAGATGTGCACTTGGCAACAGGAAAGAAAGAAAGAAAGAAAGAAAGTAAATTTAGGTATATAATGTATATTGTAAATTAGATATGCAGTGTATTATGCTAATGGGTCTCATACTCTTTTTACACCAGTGTCTTACAAAACATAATCACATTAAAAAGACACTTGACAGTTGTATGGTTCTTAGTCGACTTAAGTGTTTCTCCAATGAGCCCTCAGAGGGCCATTACTCTCAAATAGTTCTGAATTAAGAGCAAATGTCACCTTGAACTGCAATGGTTTCACTACAAGTGTCTCAGCAGTCCCTTCACTTCATCAGTAAAAAAGATAAATGTTATAGATGGGGTCTGGTTTGAAGGAGAAGTCTACAGAATATACCTACAAATGTAGGACAGTAACAGATATGTCACATCAATAAGATGTTAATGAAACAAACCAAACAAACAAAGCTACAACAAGTAAACACAAGAAAAAAAATAGCAACCCAGCATCTACAACCCTATCAATGTCCAAACTATAACTCATATAATTTACAATGTCAAATACTGGTTTTATAGCTTGAGCCCAGGACAGTGTGATCTTTATACTTGGTTCTTTCCATAATAAAACCAAGCAGATTAAAGCCACGATATACATTAATATATACTGTACAATGGGGGTTAAGGACTTTCTTGCAAAACAGCAATATTATAGAATGAACAGATGGAAAGAAAAAATATTTGATGGCAGGGAAGTCATGTATTTTTCATAGGTCTTACAGTGTAATGGATAAATGGACTGTGTTGTGCCAGTCTAATTGGATAAAGGTTATCTGTGGAGCATCGCTGTTCGCTGGGATCTGTTGTTTCTCATATGGTCTAACCAAGTAAACCACTGCCTAATTACATTCAAGCCATAGTCTATTTACATCCTGGGGCACTGCTGCTCTGGCAAGAGACAAAATGGACTGGTGGAAGGGGTCTTGTAAATGAGTGCACCACTGCCAATGTATCTGTCCTAATGTTAATGCTTTTTACAAGGCCAGGGAGAGACCCTGACAGGCTGACAATGGGGGAAGGAGGCCCAGCTTAAGTCAATTAGCTAAGAGGACAAATATCGTCTAAATCATACCCTGCATTGCCCTGGGCGGCGGGCCTGAAAATGCAAGACACATGCAGGCAGACAGTGCAGCACTTAGTCCTGGCCAGAGTTATGACTGAGGTGTCGACAGTTAGGCACACACTTACTGTATTAACTAGCTCCGAACTGAGTGGGCACCAAAACAATTGGAGATCAGGCTTTAAATAAATAATGTGATTCATCATTCAAGATGCTGTTAGTCTTTGTGCTGCATTAGAGTGAGTGGACAGTATGTCAACTAAGCCGTCTGACACTGTGAAGCTCAGGCAGAACTTTTCATTTTCACCTGGATTAAATGTAAGAGCTGAAAAAAAAATGTTTTTTTGGTTTGTGTTATTATTTTGTGTCCACAGATCTCATACGCTCAAGTTGCACTTACATTATCTGATTGGCATCGGCTGCTGTATTCCTACTGCAGCATCAGTGGCTTATTCATGAGCTGCTTGGCTACCAGCTGACTAGCAATCTCTAGTCATATTCATATAGCTACAATATACAGTACGTGGCAGCCTTTATAACCTGACACTTCTCACTGACTTTGTTGATGGCTAATGCTGTTTGCTGCTACAACTCCTTTCACTGCCCCAAGATCATCCTTACTGCATATGCCATACTTAAGTATTGTTTACTTTACCAGGATCAAATCTAACGTATGTGTTCAGAGGGGACTTTTCAGACCAATTTTAACTGTATAACAATTTGCTACAATTGTCAATTTTGTGACTCTGAGCTAAAATTATCCAACAAATCATACTTGATGAGACAGGCTGCTTGACTGTCTTTTTAAGTAGATTTGTGACTGAGGAACAAGACAGTCTGAGGAAGTTGCTGCACTGTGTCTAGCTGTCTGCCTATTTGTCCTGTGTGTATGGGCAGGTGTGGAAAACAGGGAGGGGTGTCATGCAATGAGAGAAGTTGGGGACATATGGTGGCTGTGCTGAGAAGCTGTATGTGGCAGATAACATTTTCCACCAATGATTCTGACCACAGTGGAGACTTCAAGAAGGAGAGGGTCTCAAGGGGAGCGTCTTACCATCTGGAATCCTGGGAGCTGTGACACATCCAATTTACCGCTACCCGAGGACCAGTCAGTAACCTCTCCGTGGAGCTCGCCAGGGCAACAACCAGAGAGTATAGATGCAGTCAGACCTGACAAGGCTTATTGGATTCACACTGGTCAAACTGCTCCCATACTTGGAGCAGAGCAGATTGAAGATTTTTAGAATAAAGCAGGGAGCCGTTTTTGCAACTATCTGTATTAGAGAATCAATTTATGTCTGTTTGGGTTTGTTAAGGTTCTTATCGCCCAAGTCATGTCAAAAAATTCCTCCTCAGTTACCATGCTGTAAATGAACAGGTACATTCATTGAGATCAAGTTAAGCAATGCTAGGATTACAATGCACATTTGATGAAGCTAAGGAAATGCCCTAACTGTGCTCTCTGGTCTAATACCAAGGAGGGGCTCGTTCAGACATACCATTACATAATTTCATCATTAAGATGGGAATGGAAAATGAACACATTAATCACATTTCATAGCAGGAAGGCTCTGTCTAATACATCCTTTAGTCTTACAAATGTTTGCATTTTAGACAAACAAAAAGATACAGAAGCAATAAAATGCCACATTGAAGAACTAAATCATCAACATCGCATGTCTCAAATGTCTCCTAAAACATACATTTTTTTGAGTCTTTCACTCTCACTGGTTTCTACACATTGTGCTTTGCTAACATAACAACGTGTTACATTTAACAAACAGAGTGGTATTGATTTTCTCATCCAACTCTGTCGGTCGGAAATTAAGCATCTTTCCCAAAATGGCGAACTTTTCTTTAAATTTATACCTTACTTTGAATCAAAACAGCCTCATAAGGGTGAATACATAATGTTGAATGTGAAAAGGGTAGCTGACTTCTAACATTGCTCTGATCTTCTATTTATAAAATTACAGTGAGGGCAGTAGGGAATGCAACAATATTTGGACATTTACATGTTACTGTTGGCCCGAGCAGTGTAATCATCGCCTGTAGAGACAACCTGGAGTTCTACTTGTCTGCACCCCATCTCATTTTAGACAAAAATGTTATTGTCCCATTCTTCAAGTTCACAGTATTTGAGTGTGATATGCAAGACAAACACAGCATGAAAACCATCTATACTGCTACATTTTAGAGCCTCTCCACCAGTAACAAACTGTCTTCTCCAGCGTGAGGGCATTTGCTTTCAGCTAATTGATGGATGGTCGGATTTCCATGTGGGAAATGCTGCTTCACATCCAATCTGTTTAACTTATTTTGGAGTAACTACCAGCTACGATGCCTGTGGTTAGTTGATTATCTGTGCCCTGCATCGTTAGCAGCCAGTCCAGACAGACACAGAGCAATCAGTCACTTCACCATCTTAACCCATCCCACCCCCAGGATGAGATCTCTGCAATGACGAGGGCGTCTGTAGTCTCTTGGGTAGCATGGATGTGACAGAGAGGCTTCATCCTCTCCATCCCTTTCCCTGGAGAGTTGATTTGATGGTAACACAGACACAGAATTGAATCACAGAGACATAATCATGGCCGAATGTACAGACATCATTAACCCAGGATATCCACTGAGCAATGGCTACAAGGGTACGTCATGAAAGTGCCAGTCACTTACAGGTCAATAACATGAATCGTACAACTGTTCATTCTATAATGAAGTTTCCGGGTAGTTCTTATGACTTTGACTGTTGGTTTTAGTTACTGTGATCACGTCAATGGATTTCATATGGATCCAAGTTTTGAAAATTAAATCACATTAAATTCATACATGAATATACCTTTTGTGGTCACAGCCTGAACAGTCTTCCTTCTAAACTAAACATCTTTCAAGCAGTAAGACTTAAACCATGTGCTCTTTTTCAGCTATTTTGAACTAATTGATAATAAATTTCTTATAATCCCAAAAATTCATGCTCCCAGTGGGACCACCCTCATACTGCATCTCACAATTCTGGTCAGGCCCAAGCGGGTCATTTCCATGTCCAGCATTGATAGCCAATGATTGAATCTGCACAACTCTGACTGTGTGAGCCCCAGGAGAGGCCTTCAGCTTCAAAGGTCCAATAACACCAGAGATGCACTGTCAGTCCTATTCCATCATAATTATGTCAACCTTGGACCATGGTCTCCTGCTCTTCCTGTTCACCACAAGCAAGGTTCAGGAGTGTACAACATGACTTTGTGCAATGCAATACAGGAATGCACTTTAAAACAAAAATGTTCCATGATGAAACTGTAGGAACTTTTGGAGAACTGGGTAATACATTGTTATGATAAGATTCCACAAGGTGAAATGAAAACCAGTTTTGTTCCAATTTGTTAGAAGTTTTATTTAACTTCTAAGGGGAATATGTATTCTTTACTTTTAGAAAAATTGGTAGAGTTAAATTTATGCTTAGTCATAAACTGTCATAAAATATCATTTGAGGTTAATACTTCTGTTAATTATCTTGTGTAAGGTGACAAACAATCAACAATCTAAAGCTGAAATCATTAATCAGCATCTCAACCATATTCATTTCACAAACTACAGAATTGCATTTTATTTTCTTGTTGGGCTGTTGCTGGCAAAGAGTAAAACAGATGAAATGAAATGACTTCTTTAACATTCCTCCACATTGTCTTGCATCCAGAACATAACTAATATTTCACACCATAACTGTTAAGAGACTGTTAAGCATCAGATTTGACTTTATTTTATAAACATGAAAGCATCATTTGTCAAAGTGTCAGTGATTCTCTCTTCACCTCAGAGTGTCTGAGAACATTGACAGGGAGGATTTTAAATCATCTGTATTTTATGAGGCGACCTCAGACACTTGAGATTATGCAGCAAAGGTATTCCAGGAGCACTATCTCTATACTTTGCAGTGCGGTTCATCTCTGTTTTGTATTTCTCTTTTTCTTGCTGCTTGTTTGTGTATCTCCCAGCATTTATTTTGCTACTGACATCTAACTCTACCTTGTAACCAAAGAAGCAGAAAGAAAGAGATTTACAGATATGTAGACACCATTTGCATGGCTTTGCTTCGATCGAGTTCTTGTCTAGGAGAGCTTAGACACACCTTTCTAAGCACATTAAGATCTCATCTAGGGCAGAAAGAATTGATTCCAGTCAGCTATGATTGCAGGAATGCATATCAGTAAAAAGGGCCAATGTAAAAGACCTAACAGTGACAAATGGAATCAATTTTATAGTTCTCTTAACACGGGACCATCCAGGCACTTTGTATTTTCACATACACAGAAACACTTCACAAAGGTACAACTGCACATACACATACCTGGGCAAGTGCATACATTCTTGTACGTACACTGGCTTAAGAATATACATTTAGATCTATGACCCTGTCCCTGTTTCTTATGTCTCAGTATTTCTTCTTACTCTGTCTCCAAAAAGCTATAAGTTCTTTCATTGTAATAAACAGAAAAGTATGACAGCTCTTTATTCCAGTTCCTGGGCTGCCAGCCTGTGACTTTCAAAACTGTGACATACAATTTGGTAAGCCAGCCTTTCAACCTTCAATCTGCTTTGGTGAAGGCTTTGAAGGCTAAAACGACCAGACATGCTCCTTGACTGTGGACATTAGGAGAAGGCCGCCTCTAAATCAGACTTCTGGGGGGGAAGATCAGGGAAGGCCCAGACCAATCGATCCCTTCAGGATTTGTGGGACTTCAAGACAGGTGAGGTTTAATACCCTTACTCAGCTGTAAAAAATGGCCCTGCACAGTGCATTCAGGAGGTCACGTTAAGTCCTGATCTGTCTGCAGGTGCAACCTAAGACCATTTATCTTCTTCACTCTGGCTGTATGACATATTGGTCAATTCACTCCAGATCAGTCTCACCTTCCTGTCTATCACTGAGAAGCAGCATACATTAATGAACAAGCTAATCTGTCTTCTCCAGAGAATATTCATTACTGATCAGTCAGAGTGACACAACAGATATGGACCACAGAGATAAGCCCTCTCACTGGCTGCACATTGCATTCTGCTGAACCCCTCCATCTCTGTTAGTTTGTTTTGAAAGAAAAACAAATCCATAACACAATCCACAATAACAAAAGACCTGCAAAATGTTCCACAAATACTCCTTGATAACACTGTCTACCCAACAGAATTAGTGCATACAGCGTGGATGTAGTGTATGGTGTGGTCCCCTGATATATCAGTAATCTTCCAAATAAAAGCCCTGTTGCACTGCCTTTTTTTAAAACAACCTATTAAAGTGGTTTGCTTGTAGGAATGTAACTTACTGAACAATAATACTTGGTCATTATTTTCATGGTCATTGTATTATGCAGTTTTGTGCTCAAACTGAATTTGTGGATGGTGTCATAGTGGCGGATGGAAAGTAGAAGTGCCAGACATCAAATTCTTGCCAGTGGCTACTGATGAAAACTGACAGGCCTCAAACAATCACAGAGCTTCCAGTGATATCAGTAGATTAGAGATGTCCAGTATCTTCATATAAAAATACCACTATATTTACATTTAGTTTATGTGTTAAAACTGAAAGCAAGTGGAAGAACTATTTGGATCATTTACTAACAAGCAAACAGACATAATATTACAAGAAAAAGTCCTGTTTGCAAAATTGGATTTTGCTGCTATTTACAGAAGTAATAGTGGGGAAATGTACTTTCGACCTGCATGGACGTTTTTTTGTTGTTGTTGTTTTACTCTGAAACAGCAACAACAAGATGTAAACACAACATTAGCATCAAGTGTCCCACTAAGCTCCGACAGTGAGACAGTGAGCTTAGTGAAATATAATTCACCCATCATTAATTCTATTATCTCCACCTGTGCTTTTACTAATTTTTCATGTCAAAGTGTCCTCTCTGAAAAGGCCTGTTGGGCAGACAAATGACCCCAGAAATGTTATATTATCAAAAAAGATTAATGACAGTACATTCATTTGCAAGTTGCCTTTTACGATTGTAGCTGATTGAAGTGAAGCTAATTATTATTATTTCACGCACTGTTGTACGGTTAGTACATTACACTACAATAAAATATAGTACATTTATCATTGTGTGTTTGCATTAACGTAATCTGCAAAATAATTATACTAATTATCATTGTCCCATAGTGGAGTAAAAAGTACAATATTTACATATTAAGTAGAGAGTAGCATAAAATGACATACCCAAGTAAAGGATAGATTATGATCAGTAACACAAAAATATCTTGCATGAACCAGAAAGGTTAATCCCCCTGCAGGCAACAGACAGTGTGTAATCGATACCTTCACATGAAGCTGAGACTCACTGGTACAGGAGCCAAGCACTCCTGGTAATGAACTGCCTGCTTGATATATATCCCTCACAGGGTGGGATTGCAGTGATGCAACATGGTACTGCAACAGCAGCAATTCTTTGATTAGCTATTTCTCTTCCATCACGCTTCCCTGGCACACAGAAGAAAAAAAGACAACACCAAAAAAACCCAAACACTCATACACTTAGCCTGCTGATGTGACAACATGTCCACTGTCAACCTGTCATGTGACTCCTGCAGGAGGATCACAGAGCTCATGAAGCACCTTTTAGAAACAGACAAGAGGTTAACACCCACTCCAGAGTATCATCATCATATCTGATTTCTAAACACAGTGCCAGGTTATTTCTGTTTTTTCAGTAATGCAGCTATATGTGGCTTTATCTGGAAAGAAGTCTCAAATTCTGTTGTATGACATTTTGTATAGGTGAATAGACAAACAGATGATTTAAAGCTAAGAGTTTCTAGAGCTTTGGGGCACTTTCCTTTCGCAACACTAATGCAGACGACTTGCATGCCCCAGTGTGACGCCACAGTGACACCATATATTGCTGAAAAAAATACTATTTAAAAGATACTGTTTGACTTTATAAAAGCAGCTCTGGAGTGTCATTTGCTAATTAGCACTAAACACGAAGTGTAACTGTGAACATTGATGTAAACACTGATGTAAACATATTACAACGTAAACCTCCAAAGTGACTACAACTCATCCTGAGGTTAACGTGAAAGTCTGAACCAATTTCCATGGCAATCCATCCAATAGTTGTTGAGATGTTTAATTGTGGACCAAAGTGGTGGACTGATGACCAACAGATAAAACTGCCATCTCCACTAACATAGTAGAAAAAATATATAAGATGTGACCAAAGAAATGGCTTCTATATATTTGTATTACATGCATTAAACTGCTAAGGCAGTAATTTGTAGGGTGACAAAGTTGTTATGTTTTTGTGTCCAGGCTTTTACTTTGAGGCACTTAAAGCTTTAAAATGTTACACCTTGATAAAATGCAAGGCTTTTGCTTCACATTTCAGAGAGGCCAGAGAGAATTTGTCCCCAAGGCCTTGTCACTGGAATTAATATAGAACAGTTGCTACTATCTCACTTGATTCTCTCACATAGTTTGTGTGCCTCCTTACTATAAAACGTATTATGTGTGAATATATACAAACATTTAGAAAACACTGTAAGGGAGGGCAGCACATTGGGACTGGCAAATTCAAACCAAAATCAGATTGTAACGTCGCATTTGTCATCAAATAAATTACCTTTTAACCTTGTTTTTTATCCTGGGATGTTTGACCAAGCACAAATTGTCTGTCCCTGGTCCTCTGAAAACCATGTTTTGGAATTCATGAAATATTTATCCATCTATTCATTGAGGTATTGGGGATGGGATCCTATTAGTGATGGGCTCCTTGGCTTTGATCCCAAGCCCAAACAACCTTCCTCCTCTCCAATCAGAAATTATACTGTCGATATTGAGCATTTCACAGAATGTGTCCCTGTAAATTGTCATCACTGTGTAATATGATGAAGTAGATGGCCATTTACGAAATGAACTGGCACATGGTTCATTTCTGAGCAGTCATGTTTCACCACTCATGACTGTACTATATAGTGCATGTACAAAATATGTAGTCCTTGTTGCTGCTTGGACAGAATCTTCAGATTTCAAGATGATTGAACATATTGAAACATTTATGCTGACAGCATATTTCCAGTATTTTTGTATATTTGTCAATTTTGGAGTGGTAATGAAAAGAGGTTACAATTATTTACACAGAATGTACACAGATCATGTTAAAGAACATATAGATGTAGGGCATCACTTATGAAATGCAGCCATGTTATTCCAGTGTCTGAGGCTTCAAAAAAAATAAAAAAAAATATTAATGAATATTAATATTTCTTCACTCCATGTGAAAACTTACAGATTGGGGTTACAGTGCACCCTGCTCTGATTTGATAATGAAACATGAAATAGGCAAGGAAGATGGCATCCTATCCCCTATTTATTATCAAACTGTCACCTGCATGCAGGAGGTAATTTAGTGTTCATAAGCAGCAGAGTGAAACGTGAGTGCAGAGGTCAGGGTTGTGGAATGGACACAATATAGCATTAGCCTCAGCGTTGAAATTGTGATTGTTTTATCAAAGCTTGGATTTTCCTAATTGGTTTTCTAACTTAAACAACTAAGAAAACTTTACGTCTTCATTCAATCATGTTTTTCTGAAGTTTTATCCATTTCTCTGCAGTATGAAAATCAGTTGCGATGGTGGGTATTCCTTGACAGTGACCATTGTGTCTTCTCACATATTTGTGATTGTTTTGCGATTCAGTTCTTATATCAGAGTTATTTGAGTCTGCACTCGATAACCATTCAGCAGTACTGTAATATTAAATCAAAAAGTAAAATCAGACATCATGTACACTGTAATGGATCCACTGGGGGTTGTGAGACAAATCCAAGGGCTCAAATGATGAGTGCCAGTGTAGTTGATAAGATAAAAATGAATTCTTGCAAATTATGTTTATAAATTATACACAATCTCTGAAGAGGTGTCACAAGCAACTGTAAAATGATTAATCTGCAGTAAATTATATGGTACTGTATAATACCTTACATTTGGAGATAGATAGAGACCCAATGCCAACACACTGGTCTGCATTTGCTTTCTTAAAGTCAATGTTGCTTTACACATAAAGGATTTGGCAAACAAATGAACAAACTGTGAGTCCATTGCCCTGTCCCCTGCTACCTAAGTGAAGGTCAAACCTAATCAACTCCTATTGATCTCCTCTCAATGATCCAGAATAGAAATCTTTGTCGTTCAAATTTATGGACCCGGGAGAGTCCTTGAGGCTGCTCCTCATGCTTGATACAGTTCCTTTACTGGCGATTATAATGAGGCTTTAAGCAGTGTGCTGACTGTAAATCTGCTACACTGAGATTGCATTGCTCTTGGTCTGACTGGACCTCACCTCACTAAATCTCACATCCAGGATCAGAGAATAATGTATTATCCTCTACTGAGCACACTTCTCAAAGGATGTGTGGAGGTGAATACAAGCCACCAAGATTGCCAAGTATTGTTTGTTGGTGGGAAGAGAATTTTACCCAGTTGTGATGCCTGGGGGTGTCTGGATGAGAGCTCTCTCCGGTTCAACACAATGGCATCAAATGTGAGAAAATTCTTCTTTCAGACTATTACTACTTAGTACTATAACTCCTCAACCACTTTTCTGTATGCTGAATATTGAGGGCAACATAGGTCAGCTTTTAAAAGATAGGGGTCAAACCAGAGTACTGATCTGCAGACAGTGCTCATCCTAACAATCATCAATAACTTCCCTCCCACTCAGGCTTGTCCAAATCAAAGCCTTTACTCTTCTGCTCAGAAATGAATAAACCTTTTGCTTTCATCCTCAGTGCCACGGCATATGAAGCCCATAGCTGATGATCTGGTGTAAACTCGCAGCTGGTCGGAGACTGGTTACAGGACCTGCAGGACTTGCAGGACTTGCAGGGGACACAGAGAGCAGCGCGTTATGGCTGGTCACCGCGCGTTGGCGGAGCGTGAATAAGACCCGTTTGCCTGGAGGTGGTTCGTTGCGTTTCACGAGGCGGATTGTTCTAAAGTAACCCTTTGATGGGACAACAGATCTCGCTATTCCGTCCACGTTTTCCTTTTCAAATCATCAGCACGGTGCCGGTAAAGTGTCCCAGATCTTGAGCGCATCGAGTCCGGGATGTCCGAGAGGAAGAGCGCTGAACGCTGCAGCTCTGAGCCTTCATCACTGACAACTCCTGCGGACCAGATGGTGCCGAAAAAATGACTCGGGCTCTCTCCATCCTCGTTTATCTCCTGTCTCTGGTTCACTGTGAGTGTGACTTTCTTTTCATATGCGACTTTGCTTACTAATATAGACTTTTGTGGCATGCGCTTCTTTGCGTCAGCTCCACATTTATTTGGGTGGACCTGCGTCTGAGCTGAGAAGTGATTTGGCTTTTTTGTGTGTCCAGTAGTCGATTTGCAGCTTTTGATTTGAGGGCAGCTAAATTTACAGTGCAGTGGCTCAAATGCACATAAACGTTTGGGGAAAAAAACCGTGCTGACAGCCCAAATTAATTATTTTAATTGATATTAATTAAAAAATAATTTGGAAATCCAAGACATAGTTTATTATAGATAACAGAAACATGCATGGAAAAAAACCGTACATTTTTGCAAGTTCAACTGAGATGTGATACTTACATATTTAAACACAATGTCTCATCAAGGGGCAATTTAATGAGTCGGCCCTCCTATCAAATGTGGCCTGTAGTCACCAGTCAATAGTCAGCACTCATGAGGTTTGAGATACTTAGTGTACAGATGCAAGGAAAAGGCAACACATACATGAGTGTACACAATATTACAAATAGCTTCCTAAAGTGTTAAAATTACGGTAACAATTTCTAGAATACGTTGCCCACAGCATCTTCTGGTAACCACATCAACATCCCTATTTCACATGAGCTAAGTTGGTTTACTTTGTGAGATCAGTTGGAATTGTAGTTTGTATAGCTTGTCCAACAAGATAAGTCTAATTTATTGAATGAAATATCATACATAATACACACCCTGTGTAAATAGGTTGCTTGAAGTACTTAAGGATCTTATTTAAGTGTTGAATATTCACAAAAGGTGGGCAGAAATACAGTCACATATGTTTTTTCTTCTTTTACCATCTTCTTTATATAAAGGTGATCATGAGAAAAAACAAAGTAGGAGTAAAAAAAATGTTTAAACTATTCAACAGCTCACTCAACCTCTGCCCGATGTTTCATTCACATGCTTCATGCTCCAGGGTCAATGACTGTATTACATTTTTGTAGAATAATGTTTTTCAGTGTGCTGTGCAGAGTGACCTTATCATCGCTACAACAGCTGACTCTAGCATTGTATTAACATGCCTGACCTCACTCTCAATCAACTTAATGTCAATACTACACATTTTATTCATTAAAGCCCCCCCAACACACACACACACACACAGCAGGTGATCACAAGTTTTGGCTGTTTTGCAAGTGGCCTTCACCTCTGGGGAGGGCAGGGCTTGTTTGACTCTGGTCTCTGAGGGCTTTAACAACAACACACCATCTGCTGAAGTGTGTTGTGGAGGTCTGACTGTGTTGGATGCCACCTCACCAAAATTACTGACATAGGCACAGCCGTGGCAGCATGTAGTGACCCATGGGGCCAGACCGTCTGTATGCCACGCCCTGCAAAGCTCCAGGAGCCTGTGGGCCGATAATGACACGCACAGTTTGATACCGGGCAAGAGGAGAAGAATCGGAGATGGAATTCGAATATCATCCTTAGTTTTAACACACAACATCACTACATAGCTTCAAAAAAAGCCAAAGTTATCAGTTTCTTTTTCAGCTATGGACATCTCTGCTGAATTTTGACAACAGTGCAGATTCACCTTCAGTGGGTGAATCAGTCAAGCCTCTTACCTCATTGCAACATTTCGCATGAGTAAGTTGACTCGGCTGCTCCAGACCATATTGGGACATTAATAACCAGCTGCATGTAAAATTAATGGAAGAGGTAGTGCTATGTGTATTCATTCTGCTTCAGATGAGAAGAAGCCAATCATCAGTTTCAATCAAGCTTGCCTTCACCCCTGACGTGGGCATCATTTATCAGGCACGATGGAAGGAGGTGGAATTTTAAGTATTTGGCTTCATATCTTACATCTCATGCAAAGGACACATCCAGTGGTTTTGCTTGCGGCAAAATCCGAATTTACAACATTCTGTGAAAATGTCTGCCCTCGTTCCACATGTAATTACTTATTTGGAAATGACTTTGGGGCCTTCATAACATTCATAACAGCCATCGACAGAGCCCATCAACTATGACATTATTAATTCCTCTCTGTCTGAGCTATCCTGTTTCTCTCCACTGAGCATCAAGTCAAAAATTCTAAAGGGTTTTTCTTGAAACTGTAATTTTTGGTATGTCCATCTGTGGATAAAAATGTAAAAACTGTGTCACCAGGTAGCAGCAGTGCTGATTCAGAGGAGAGGCTCATGAACTGGTTGCTGGGAGAGGATCGCTACAATCCGCTCATCCGGCCGGCTGTCAACAGGACCGAGAGGGTCACAGTGAAGCTCCAAGTGTCTCTGGCACAGCTCATCAGTGTGGTAAGGGACCAAATACTCATTCCCACCAGGAGGATATGTGTGCATTTATTGATTTGTGCTCTATGTGTGTGTGTGTGTGTGTGTGTGTGTGTGTGTGTGTGAGGACGAGACTATGTGCTGGAGTGACAAAGAGTGAGACGGAAACAGAAAGACAGAGTGAAAGAAAGATGATGATAGAAAAGACAAAACACGAGCCACAGAGCTTTGAGAAAGCAGTTAATTACAAACCACAGGCTCAGCTGCTGAGGCCGTAGCTCTAAAGGGATGGACGACGTCGAGGATAGATCTGGTCAGTTGTGATCTCTGCCTCTGTCATGTCCAGATTGAAACTTCAGCACATTGCATTAAAGGGGGCCATAAACCTGTTTTACCCCCAGTGATAGAGGCTGTCCTCAGATTTACAGGGGAGGCTCCTCATAGCTGCAGTCGAGGGCAGCAAAGCACATTCACAGTTTCTGTTTATGAGTTTCTGTTCTACCCCTTGGGGTAATTGGCACTTTGTTACACTTTATTGTAAGTTTTTTTCATGGCATAAATTTCACATGGCAGTGTGATGACAATACTATAAGCAAACATGTTAACAAGCACTCTGAGAAGAGAGGATGGTTTCACTGCAGTTATTCTTGACCTCGTTTCAGACCAGACACAAGAGAGTATTTTAACTCCGTTGTTTTTATCAAATTATCAACTTTTTATCAGTTACTTAGCTTCTTTCTGCTGTTCAACTACTTTCAGCGAATGACATCAACGTCTCTGGTTGTTTGCTAACTTTGTTTCATGCACTCTCAGTCATAAAGGTGTTCAGGTGTTACAACTACTGTGCAGTCAGCCTATTGTAGCTGGTGGCTTAATGGTCATTGTGAAAATACTAAAAATCATCATCATCACACCAAATTGTAGTCCTGTTTGGGTAATTACTTTCCTCCTCCACACAAATATGTGGTTGAATTTTTTCAGTCTAATCAGAATTAAGTTCTTTTTTGGAAACAGGCTACTTCACGCTCTGACAGTCACAGTAGTACCCCCTGGGGTACAAATACCACTGGTTGGGAATCACTGCCAGAAGTGTCCTGCCGATGGTATGAATCAATGTTCAGGGATAAGTTAGTATGAAGCTATTATACAAAAATAAAACATCAAAACCATTTTATTTATATATTTGAATGTATTCAATTGTATTTGTGCTTGAAAACTGTCTTGAAAAACAATTTCCATGCCACTTGTACATTTGCAGAATGAAAGAGAACAGATCATGACCACAAATGTTTGGCTCACTCAGGTAGGTGTGATGAAACTCAGTCATAAAATCCTTAGTCCCTTGTCTTGTTAAATGTCCTTTCCCCCTTGAACTTTAATTAAACCATATCAATTCTTCCTCTCTAAATGTGGAACAAACTGCTTCTGTAATTGTGCACCAAACATATTTCATTGATAATGAAGCATGTAATTGGAAATGAGTCTGGTCTTGGGAAAGTGTGTGGAAGTCAGACTTTGCAGGCTTCACAGCCTCTGTGTCTCTCCAGCACTGGGTGGACTACAGGTTATCATGGGACCCTGCAAAGTATGAGGGTATCGACAAGCTGCGTATTCCATCCAGACACATCTGGCTCCCTGATATCGTTTTGTACAACAAGTAAGCATCACTGCAATATCATAGCGTAGAGACATTTTCTATGTTTATGTACAATGTTTGTATTAAAATTGAGAGAAGATTATTCATGCAATGAATTTGTCCATGTTCTCGCTAATGCCAGCGTATATTTTTTTGTCTTCCCCTGTTTGCTATTAATGTCTCACCCAAATGACTCACTGGAGCCTTGACAGAATTTACATACAATTAAGGTTTCTGCCTTTGCGGATTATGGATTTCGGCTTTTACAACTGATTGCACTCATCTGCAGGAAACAACCAAAGGGGATTTTCCAAGATGACGTTTTTTCTTTAACTGCACTGTGACTGCAATGCTAATAACAAAAACTTTGGGGAATGATTCAAAGGTCCGCTATAAGTTTTCTCTCTCTTTCTTATTTTCTAATAGCGCTGACGGCACCTATGAGGTAACAGTCTTCACCAATGCCATTGTTCTCTCCAATGGCAGCATCAACTGGCTTCCTCCTGCCATCTACAAAAGCGCCTGTAAGATTGAGGTCAAGCATTTTCCCTTCGACCAGCAGAACTGCACCCTCAAGTTCCGCTCTTGGACATATGACCACACCGAGATCGACCTGATCTTGAAGTCTGAGGCGGCTAGTATGGACGATTTCACACCGAGTGGGGAGTGGGATATCTTGGCACTGCCAGGCAGACGGACTGTTAGCTCTCTAGATCCCACCTATGTGGACCTCACATATGACTTCATCATCAAGAGGAAGCCCCTTTTCTATACCATAAACTTAATAATTCCCTGCGTTTTGATCACCTCTCTGGCCATCCTTGTCTTCTACTTGCCTTCAGACTGTGGAGAGAAGATGACCCTCTGCATCTCTGTCCTTTTGGCTCTCACTGTGTTCCTGCTTCTAATCTCCAAGATTGTTCCTCCAACCTCACTGGATGTGCCTCTGATTGGCAAGTACCTGATGTTCACCATGGTGCTGGTGACCTTCTCCATCATCACTAGTGTATGTGTGCTCAATGTGCACCATCGCTCTCCTAGCACCCACACCATGCCCTCATGGGTCAAGCTGATATTTCTTGTCAAACTGCCTGCCTTACTCTTCATGAGACGCCCTCACAATAACTCTGTTCGCCAGCGGCTTCGCCAGCAGCGCTGCATACGGGCAAGGAGAGCCATTTTGGGGCTGGGCTACCCTGTGGCATCCAAAACGGGCATCAACATGTCATCTTCTGCCCTGCTTTCCTCTGACTCTGCCTTCTCCACCCCAGGACACAAAAATGTAACACCTTCAATGGGCTACAGCCAGTCCAACAGGAAGGAGGACTTGTGCAACACAGATTACCTTCCTCCTGGTTTTACCTCCACCCAGGACCTCCAGCAGAGAAGCAACTCAGATTGGGCTGCTGATGTCCAAGAAGCGGTGAATGGTGTCCGCTTTGTGGCTGAACATATGATGGGAGATGATGATGACCAGAGTGTAAGTATACACAAGTAAACCAAAAGGTTTAGTGAAAATGACTGTCTTGCTATTCCTGCCTAAACATAAGTGAGCAAAAATTGTTTTCCTTCATGGATCAGTAATGTAAACAGTAGCATTGTGGTTATGTATTTATTTATTTATAATAGTGACCATGAAATTAGGCACTCGCATAAACTACTGAAAACTGGCTTGAACTTGAAATTGAAGTATAGGACAATCATATTCTGTCTGAGAGAGTAGAAAGATGACTGAAAGCAGAAACAGCAAGTCTGGTTATGTCTAAATTTTAAGAATCCTCTGACCAGCCTCCCTAAAATGAAAATATAATATACAACAGGCATATTCATGTAAAATGAACATTTTTGGGGATTTAGCATTCAGCATGTAACATTTCCTCTTACTTCTTGTAAAGCTAGGGTAATCACCTCCTGCCTCTATAGCTGCATAGTCAATGCATGGACATAAAAGTGGCGTCAATATGAATGAAAGCAGATAAACAAATTTTTCCCAAAATGTTTAATGTAAACACAATACATGGACACATTGTGTGTCCACCACACAAACTATATGACAATATCACAACCTCCACACCAATTTTTTCATGTGTTTCCATCATGGCTCAGGAGTAGGTGGAGGAGTAGTTTAGAGGTACTCCTATATCGTCCCCAGCCTCCACCACCCATCCATCCTAATCCCAGTAAACTGGATCAAAGGTGTTTGTGTTTATGTGACAACATTTACTGTACAGTTTGTGACCCTTTGGGTGCAGGATGGAATACCACTAACCTTAAGTAGTGGCTGTGACCCAGCAAATTGAAGCCAGACTTTGGTAATGAATTGCTTTCTCAGACTAATCAATAAAATGGGGGAGGGAACCAGAAATGAGAAATGACTCATTTCAAAAACTACCAAGGACAGCATTGAAAATGGGGTGAAAGGGTCAATAGCTATTTCAGTGTAGGTCTCAGCAATACTGAGATGGGTCCTTACGGGGATTCTACTTAACTCTGTTAAACATAAACAGCACTCAGTTAGCCCCGGAAGAATAAGCTTACTTCTTCTAAGCAGTATTACTGCAGTTCAGTTCAACTACTGCAAACACAACAGACAGTCATGGAAGATGTGACAGCAGGCTTTTACACTTGTGATTGGGAGCAAAGAGCTAAGTGATGCATTCATGTACAGTATTCACATTCACCCAATCAGGCAATTGCAATCTATGCCCCCTAGTGGCTGTGCAGTGGCATGGCATTGTCTACTGATGACACACAACGATGGATTTGCCACTCATCCTACCACTCTGCTATACACTTGCTTTAATATGACACTGCCTATGTAAGGTGAGTTGTGACGCCTCTGAAATGTAATTCCTGGCTTCTGTGGATTTGCAGGTGATAGAGGACTGGAAGTATGTGGCCATGGTGGTGGATCGTATGTTCCTGTGGATCTTTGTAATAGTATGCGTGGTGGGCACACTGGGCCTGTTTCTCCAGCCTGTTTTCCAGAGTCAGATTATTCCCAACCAGCAGCCCAGCTCAGAGACTCCTCGCATCTGATGAACAGTGAGAGACACTCAGCAAGTCTTAATAAGCAATTGAGCTGTTAGGATAAATCTAGTCATAAGGGGATGTTGGCCATTATTATTTTTTTGTTTTTTTAAAGTCTGCTGTATTGGCAGGGACTCAAAGCACTGACATAATGCCCCCTGTGCCAAAGCCTACCAGTGAGGCGGGAGGAGGAGTGAGTTACAGGTATATAAATACTTGGAAAGACTTATTGTATACATCAGTGAAATGAGATATAATCTTTCTGTCAGATCAAAATGGATAAAACATCTCTTAATAATTAAAACTATTAGGCCTAAAGCAATATGAACCCTCCACAGCTCAGTGTTTTGAGGAAAGGCCACATCTTCAAGGGACCTATTGCAGAATCATTGCACTGAGGTCATTTACTTTCATATCTATAAAGGACTGCTCCAGAACTTGACTGAATATAATCTCCACTGCACTCAATGCAAAAAAATGTGTTCAACTGTTGCAGGAATATAACCAGTATGACAGCGTGACATTGTGACATGTCTAATGTTGTTTAACCCCTTATTGGTGTTGAGTTATATTATATCATTCAAATGTGATGTGTGACCATAGAATGAATAACAAAGATAAATCGGTGTCCTCTTTCAGTTTGATTAGATGTATGAAATCCCCCAATAAAGTCTTAAAATTGTCTGGGCAAATGCCAAAGTGCTTGGTTAATCTATGTTGCCAGTGACAAGGTTTGTCCTCAGAACCAATTTGTTCACTGAAGATGTGCCAGTTAGAACATTTCATCACAAAGATAAGACAGCTGCTTTCTTTAAATGTCAGAATGTGTGACCAGGGAGAAAAAAATGTTGATACAACAAAACGGTTTAGAGATGGAGCTGAGCTTGATTACAGTATTTTTAGTCTTTTTTCATAGTTACAGCCATAGCCCACATACATTTAAATAAAGCACTGCAAAAAATATTCTGTGAACGAGATAAAACAAAATGCATCTGTTGCAGACACTGTAGTCATTTGTGCCTTTACACCAGTTGATTTCTGTTAAGTGCTTAATCGTAGAGACAGGCAAGTGCAGGCACACAAAACATTTACAGCTCAATAAAGAGTGCTGAGCGGGCTCATTACAGATTCTGCAGACTGTTGGTTCTTTTGTGAGACCTTCATTTAAATCAAGAGATAGCCATCAGCGTCTATGTTAACGGCTGGACTTGCTTTACTTTAATCCCTGTTTTAGCATTTTCAAGATCATTTGTTGCTTTTTCACTCACATCCGAACTTCCTCTCATCAGCAAAGCGAGACAGCGCCATGCCACAGTTCATCCATCAATAAGCCATCATCCATTTCAATCCTAGTGAACCTGGGGGAATTTTCACTCAACAATCAGCGGATGGTCCATAAATCAAATGATGTCATTAGCCTCTAATAAGAGATACATGGAAACATTGTTCTGAGAATTGCATATGTATCCAGCTAGAATTTATCATGTGAAGATTCAGCCAAAACTAACATGTTTCCCTCCATGTCTTTTTAAGTCAGTATCACCTTTGCAGCCTGATATCTTTGGAAGCTGTTTATCACTGAAGACAGTTTTGTTAAATGAGCCGAGCCTCAGCTGAAGTCTTCTATGTGTAGGAGTACAAACATCCTCAGTTTTCCCACTGTTTGGTAGTAAGAAAACTTTCTGAAGGTCAAATTAGCCAATGCTCTGTCTTTATGTGACATCATCCCTCATTGATTCCCCCATTGGGCAATTCTCTTTTTGTTTGCCCCACTTAAAGGAGTTAAGTGTGCTTGGAAAGACACCAGACAGCAGCCCTGGTTCTGGTAGGGATTTATTTATCATTTCAGGGATGAAGGTCATCTGAAAAGCAATTGGACCTCCCCTTCATGCAGCTGAAGGACAGTGTCAAACCACTCAGTCCATCCTGCTGGCCAAAAGAAAGAATAATTGCTACCACTACAAGGAAAGACAAAGCCAAAGACAGAGTTATATCGTAATTAGAAGTGGGCTTACCCTTGTTACTGAAAAAGTGGATATTCTGCCAAAAACAAAATAAAAAAACAACCAAAGAAAACCAATCAAACAATAAAGAAAAGAAATCGGTTATTGTGAGGGCTACCAGATATCCAACTGAGTAGCACAGAGAGGCTATAGATCTTGTTTGAAGACTATCTGGTGATTTAATATGGACGTCAATACTTTGAGAGGAAAATATATGTGAACACCACCTGGGTCCATGATGACTGTTTGTGCTTTCTGTTTGCACACGTCTGGACATCCCAAAACCCCTTTATTCCATCATACATTCACAAAAGACTGTGCAAAAGTTAGACAAAAATAGTTTGTTCCCGGCGGATCCGATCAGAATGATTTGAAAGTTGATTGAAAAATACGTTTTTTAAAGCGACAGAATCCTTTCTATTAAATTTAATTCTCTATAAAACTGCGAAACAATCTGTGCCCCCACCACCGTCATACTGAAAAATTCGAGTCAGTTCAATATTATAATTCTATATTATCTTTAAGGAAAAAAAAACATCGTGCAGACTACGCAGACACAGATCACATTGCAGGCTGACCAAGGAAACGAGCGAAATTAAAGGGCGGATTCGTGAACTGTAGATGCCCGATGTAGTCTTCAAGTGAAAAATTTCGCACCATCGACCATTTCCCCTTTGTTTTATTGGATTAGGTCCCTGTTGGCTGCACTTTTTTTCTTGTAGGGGGATGCTCCCGGTCAGTGCGTCTCTCTCTCTCTCTCTCTCTCTCTCTCTCTCTCTCTCTCTCTCCCCCGCTCTCTGGTTGCCTCGGCAGCTTTCACTCTTCCCACTTTCTCCTCCTGTCTGGGCCGAGGAGCGCGGATTCACTGAGACAGAATGAAAGCCACTTTTTGCTTGGGTTTGCCCACATGTTCACTCCTTTTGTTCCTTCTGTCAGGTGAGTAATAAGTAACTATTTTACTTGTTGATATATAAACTTGTTTATTAATATTGCCATATTAAAGTCGGATTATTCTAATAACATTTTAACCGTAGACTGTAGATATTTTTTGCATGCATTACATTAAATCCTAATTTTCAAATAAAATTCTGGGACATCAGGATGGCACATAATGCCTTTATGCATCTGTGGTCGTTAATTTGACGGAATGAATGTATTCTTCTCTACACCTAGGGAACTCTTCAATATAAATCAAGCCAACACAGCATGATAACTTTAAAATAAAAAAAAACCTGATAATGATTTAAAAAACAGTTAACTGAGATAGGTGAAATCTAGCAGCACTTCTCTAATCTTTGACAGTTATGTCATGAAAAGAAGCTGCTGTTAAGCAACCAAACACTCTGCAGTCAGATACACTACATACATCATGTCTTCCCCCTCTGCTCTGATCCAGGAGGTGCGTGTTCAGATGCAGAGCACAGGCTATTCTCTGTAATATTCTCCAACTACAACCAGTACATACGGCCGGTGGAAAATGTGTCTGACCCAGTCATTGTTCAATTTGAGGTGTCCATGTCACAGCTGGTCAAAGTGGTAAGTAGAATCCGAACTGATTTTGCACTGTTTCTGACATATACAGTACCCCGGGGTTATGAGAGACACCCATCAAAAATACATCATTGTGCTCAGTGAGTTCAACTCGGGTAAGGAATCATTACCCGAGTGAAAAAAAACAAGGAAATTTCATGAAGACAGCATTCAGCATGGAGGATCTG
Source organism: Psettodes erumei (assembly GCA_016785225.1). NCBI lineage: Eukaryota > Metazoa > Chordata > Actinopteri > Pleuronectiformes > Psettodidae > Psettodes > Psettodes erumei. The sequence goes on from JAFBJZ010000457.1 coordinate 2,033,354, forward strand.
ATCACAATGCACAAATTCAAAGACCTTGCATTTGTGGACTTGGGACAAAAAAGTTTTAGAAAAGGGGATGATTATTGAGCTACTCACAGCCAGTACACAATAGCTCCTTGTATATATATATATATATATATAACAATGAGGAGTGAAGTAAATGAAAAGAGGGTCAGTGTGGCTGTTTGTCTAGCTAAAACAAGATGGGAAATGTCAGCTGTCTGAGTACCTCTCAGATTCGGCAGCCTCTGTCACTCAATCACTGGCACTCCAGATGAGCACCTCTGGATTCGACAGCAGGTTTTGCTGGTGCTCGTTGCCTGCAGACCGGCGGGGCATTCAGTTCGCTCGCTTGACTCAGACAGGTCGAGAGCGGACGTCCATAATTAAGCAAAAAGGCTCACATTTGACAAGGACAGGACAGCTTCATTCACAAAATGAAAAGCCTTGAATTTACTGTATCACACCAGTCCCTCTGCTTGTGTTGAAAGACATGGAGATGCTCACCAGCTTTTTTCATTATGGATATTTTACATCATCTGTTTTTGTCCATCTTGTTATGTTATTAACAAGATCGATTCATCAAGAGGTATTGTGCATATCAAGCACATCTTAGAACAAAGATTGAAAGTGGAGGGATACAGCTAGCATGACTCTGTACAAAGGTAAAAAAAACAACAACAAAAAACATGCATCCAACTGCAATTTGACAGTTATACAGTTTTGTAAGAAATAAACAAATGAGATATAATGCATGAAGCTGCATCCCCCTGCTTTTAATGCTGCTTTATGATAAATTCAACTAATGGTCACCTGGCTATAGCTTTATATCGTTATAGCTGGCAAGAAAGCAAAATGTTAAACCATGCTTATACATAGTATAGTAGTACATAGTATCTGAAAAAAACTGTTTTGTTCTTGATAGTTTTCCTTTCCTGTTTATTAACAATCCATATTTTATAAGATTTTTAAAGGTATCAAATACTTACCTGGATCAAGAGAAAACAAAGAGATAAAGGATATTTTATTACATCCACCTTAACTTGTTTAATGTAGCAGGCTGCGGAGCTCCAGCTGCTGATGGATGACTTTTATTCCTTCTGCACACCTGGTGCTAACTCAGATGCAGTTGGTATCGGTCAGCCTACACCAATTACAGCAGGGTTATATGACCTTGTGTAGACCATCAATAGCTCATTGGCTAGGCTGGCTCGGTCATCATCTCAATCAGGGACAGGCTCTCAGGGCTACTCAGGGTTAAAGTGGTGACAGCATTCCTTAAAAAAATTGTTTGACATCTTGGAAAATATGCTTAGTTACTTCCTTGCCCAGATGAGAGGATTTAATATCAGTCTGGAGTCTGTCGATTGCATTATGCACCTTATCTTAGCATAAAGACTGGAAATGGGGGGAAACAGCCAGCCTGACTCTACCAAACAGTAACAAAATCTATATCATGCATATCAGCAACTCTAAAGTTAATAACACCTCATATCTTGTTTGCTTATTACGAAAAACAAAAAAATATCCAGGTTCTAATTTGACCTCATGTTAAAAAAAACAGAATTCTAAATGGAGATCTGACCCACAACATATTTGTATGCATGGCTGAACTCTGACTGATTTCGTGATAAGGCACACACTGGATGCATTAGCTATCAAAGTGCTATACATTCATCAGTCCTCTAATCCATCAAATATTATCCTGTGCCCATCTCCTGTCTACCTGAGTTTAACAGCCATATGGAACCTCTCCCTCATAACAAATGGTCACATGATTGGTTAATGTTACGCACTGGGTCATGAGATTGGTTCATTCATGGTCAAAGTCACACATAAACCTGCCCCCCAGTTTTTCTCCAACTTTATCACTGAGTTCCTACCTCCTGGTTCCTGCTGCCATGCGTGTTGTGCTCCAGGTGTAGAGGACCCAGGTGCGCCTCTCTGAACCCTCTTGTTTGGGACACACAGACATCTGGCCCTGCAGAAAGAACTAGAATTAGATGACTGTCTGTGTCAGTTTCTGTTTTAACCCAAATATATTAACATTCATTTGTTTTTATTTGCTTAAATGTCTTCATTATCAATACTGTTGTGTTTTCAGGATGAAGTCAATCAGATCATGGAAACCAATCTGTGGCTGAGACATGTAAGTTTATGGTGCATGACTGCGAATTGCCCTAGAGCAAGGACATCAAGTATGGATCCAGCCCTCTGTCATACATGATTCTTTGGGGCCAGACTGACAGGTTGAATTATTCATGGGAAGCAGCTTTTTAAACACATTGATTCATGTGGTCCTATTTTTAAATCCTATAATCAGATGCCCTGAGATTTCATGATCATTTTTACAGTGTTTTTGAAAGAAATTGACAGTGGTCTGGAATGCATCATGCTTGCCTAAGTCCAAAACATGCCTAATGACACTGTGACGGAAACATAAGCTTCATTTATAAACTGAATCTGAATCAACAAACTCGATTTAAGCTTGTGTGTGTCATAATCACAAGTCTACAACTAAAATAAAGTCACTGTATGGCTTGATAGATTTATCATTTGCTTAGTTCCACACGGTGCATCTGCTTCAAAGATGCATGGTGCAGTGAACCAGCTTTGAATCAAATGAGGCAGGACAGGCCTGTGCTGAGCAAATACTCATGCTCATGCTAAAGGGATGAGCTGTAATTGCTCTTTGGTGAGGCGCTGGTTCACATATTTTATTTTAATCTGGTAGTTATGCTTTGTAAAGTATTGCTGGACCCAAATGCAGACAGACACAGGTGAGTGAGAAAATTATATTAAAAAAAACTCACTGAAATCCAAAGCAGGATACAGGCAGGAAAAAAACCCTCTGTCAAACAAATGATGAAGGCAAAAAATCCATAACACACAGAGGAATTACTGACACGGCAGGAACACAGGAGACATGAACAGGACCCAACTGACAAATGAACATGATAAAGAAAGAGACTTATATACAGGAGGAAGGCAGGGATAATAGGCCACAGGTCAAACACATTAGGACGCAGCAATCAGAAAGGAAGGAAAACATGTCAAGACAGGAGGTCAATAAACAAGGGGACACACTACCAAAATAAAACAGGAAACCACAGAGTCCATGGGGAGGATTGTGACTTGTTTTATAGTCTCTCTAAGCAATGTGCAAAATGTACTTTCTACAGCTCTGTAAGTCGACTTTACCATAGTTTTATCATCAGTCTCATGATGGTCAGAAAGTGGTCAAGTGAGGGTAAAAAAAGGACAAAGGTCCGAAAAACACACTGTAAACTGTGGTCCATCTTGTTTAAACTCTGTTTATATGCCACAGCTGGAGAGGACCTGACATGGTTTTTATGAGGGACTGTTTACAAGAGCTTCAATTCTGTCAGAGCATATATGTCTAGCAAAAGATAATCCAAGAGGATACAACTGATATTTTCATACTTTTCTTTCTTTTTTTGGCATACTGTTTTGCTTGACAAAAGACCTTTGCTTTCAGAGGTGACATCCTGGCACTTGCTTTTTGTTGCGTTTGGAAGATAGATGTTGCTTAATAAAGTCATGAAATAACATGATAGAGTGGTCGATGATTAACTTTGGCAGCTCCTGGACTTTTAATTTTACACCTTCATCAGTTCAATTTTTTAATTTGCCCACCACTTTGCTTTATGATTAAATACTTTCAAAACCTATTACACTCTCATCAGCCTCAGCTGTACTTTGTACTTTTTTTTACTGCCAACACTAAGATAATAAACTAAGATGCATGTTAACATACTGCTGTTAGATTTAGCTCAAGTGCAGCCTCACAGATCGCTAGCATGGGTGTAGTTTCACTGCACTGTGGATTGAGGCTCAGATTATATTTGTTATTATAATTTATCTTTTCAGTATTTGTAGTTTATATATTAGATATCATACATTTTAGGTTTTTGAATCAGCTTATCACTTATCTTGGATATGTTCATGTTGAGTGAAATTTCCTGTATGTTTTGGCTGAATAAATGGCACTTTGATTGAGCAGTCAAATTCTGGTGAAGGGTTTTTATAAATCAACTTGATTTGTGACCTGAGCTCTATTCATTTTTGTGTAGACAACCAATTTAAAAAACAATTTTACTGTGTTTGCAGAGGACAGGGCCCATTGTCAGTTTTACTAAATCAAGGGATTGATATACCTCAAAATTGTTTAGTCTGGTGATCACAAACTTTGGCCTGCAATTTTCATTTCTTTGACTTCTGATACAAATTAATCATTCTGTTTTGTTATTTAGGTCTGGAATGACTACAAACTGAGGTGGAATCCAAAAGATTTTGGTGGCGTTGAGTTTATCCGAGTGCCGTCCAACAGGATATGGAAGCCAGACATTGTGCTGTACAACAAGTGAGTGTAACAACAAATTAAATACCTGGCTCAACATTTTATTGATTGTTGGGTGCATTTACAATAAAGGAGCACAATGACAAACTACATAATCTGTATTGCTCATTGAGCGTATGTCAATTTTTTTTTGTATTTTTAAGGGAGAGCACAAGGGTGCCATTTCCTGAGATCATGAGGAATCTTTTTTTTTATTAATATCTCCATGACTCAGTAGTCAGCTGTTTATATCCCCCAATTCAATCATGACTCATCTGGCTGCGACTGTCTTCTCCTTCAAACTTTGTCTCACTTTTTCTCTCTTTCTCTCCGTACAGTGCAGTTGGAGATTTCCAGGTCGACGACAAAACAAAGGCCCTGCTTCGTTACAATGGTGATGTAACCTGGATCCCTCCAGCCATATTCAAAAGCTCCTGCAAGATCGATGTCACCTACTTCCCCTTTGACTACCAAAATTGCACCATGAAGTTTGGCTCCTGGACCTATGACAAGGCAAAGATTGATCTGGTGCTGATTGGCTCCACCATCAACCTGAAGGACTTCTGGGAGAGTGGCGAGTGGATGATCATTGATGCACCTGGTTACAAACATGACATCAAGTACAACTGCTGTGAGGAAATCTACACTGACATCACCTACTCTTTGTACATCCGCCGTCTGCCTCTTTTCTACACCATCAATATGATCATCCCCTGCCTACTCATCTCCTTCCTCACTGTGCTCGTCTTCTACCTGCCGTCAGACTGTGGCGAGAAGGTCACTCTGTGTATCTCTGTTCTGCTTTCTTTAACTGTCTTCCTGCTGGTTATAACTGAGACCATCCCCTCCACTTCACTGGTTATCCCCCTGATTGGTGAGTACCTCCTCTTCACCATGATCTTCGTCACCCTATCTATCGTCATCACTGTTTTTGTGTTGAATGTCCACTACCGCACACCAAAGACACACACCATGCCCTGCTGGGTGCGGAGTGTGTTCCTTGGACTGCTGCCACGGGTGATGTTCATGACCAGGCCAGAGAGGGACCCTGAGAAGGTGACAGTGGCTGGCAGTGTTCACACAATGCACTCCAGATCCTGTGCCATTCATTCGTCAGGCACTCTGCAGAAGCAGCACAAACCTCAGGCCCTGGCCTCCAGCGTGGTATCCACCTTGACAAATCGCCAGAGGCTTTTCAACAACACTGAGCTCTCCAACCTCAATAACTTGAGTGCAGACCCAGGCAAAGGTGCAAGTTCTGGGTTCTTATGCTGTGAGGGCAGATGCAACTGCTGCTGGCAGCAGAGATCCAGCAAACTGCCTGCAGACTCTGGGGGAGGGAGCGGAGGACTCGGATGCCTTGGGTCGCTGACTGGAGGCAGTGCTGTTGGGGTAGGAGGAGGGAGTCAGTGCTCCAGCTCCGAGTCTCTGGATGGAGGAATAACGTCCCTGTTGCCGATCTCCCCTGAGGTCAGGGAGGCTATAGAGAGTGTCAAATACATAGCAGAGAACATGAGACTACAGAATGAAGCAAAGGAGGTGAGTATAAGTAATTAGAACAGAAAACTCAAGCTTTTATTGAAAATTATCTTTCAATAAACTATAGCTATGATAATGATGATGCCATTTCCCTGAAAATGTTTTCATTCTGATCCCGTGACAGGTTCAGGATGACTGGAAGTACGTTGCCATGGTAATCGACAGGATCTTCTTGTGGGTTTTTGTACTTGTGTGTATCCTGGGAACAGCTGGCCTCTTCCTCCAGCCTCTATTACTCGGGGAGGACATTTGAATCAATGTGACACAACTTTATACTCGAGACTGTTGATATGCACAGCATTTCTTAAATATAAGATTCTCACTCAAAAGGAAAATACAGAGGGGCTCTCAAATACTGAGGAACTGGCTAACAAACAATGGTGACCATCAAATTATTTCAATGGGTAAAAAATAAATAATAGTAAATGCAATTGCAAATCTCTAAAACTTGAAATGGTGAAACATGATGCTGGTGCCCTCTTGATGTAAATTATATCTGTTGGGTAAAATATCTCAAATTGTGTTTTGATGAGTAAATAATTGGAACAGTGATTAATTTAAATGTAACATCAACATATATCCCATTAGGTTCCCAGAAAGCTCAGGAACTGATTAATCAAGTTTCCATGACAAACAAATTTTCATCTTCAGAATGTTTAACCGTATCCGAGTGTCATACCCAAATTACAAATATGTTTACAGAGATTATAAAATGTTTTAACATTTACATGTGAATTTCCATTTTGGTGAGAGCAAAGCACCATGTTGCTGGTGTTCAAATAGCGACATCGTGTGGTAATTCTTTGAAACTACAAGTGCTGTGAAGGCTGTCTCACTATTTTTAAGGGATATTTTGCAGAATTTGTCATAACCTGTATTGTAACATACTGTATTCCCAGGTGTAAAATCAATTAAAAACTGATGCTGGTATTGAAAATATACAAAGCTCAAATGCATTAAGACAGCTGGCCAAATTTGACCAGATACTGTGACATGTGGCCATGTGTTGATTTAGGAAAATCTAATCTAGTGAAATGTTAATATATTTATATATGCCCTGAAAGTATTTGATGTATGAAGAGACATTTTAAAGAAATGAAAATAATTTACGTGCATTGGACATAATAAAATCTAATAAATCTTAATAGTTATACGTAGATGAATATGGCATAAGATTGGGGTTTCTTTGTGATACCAAATATTTGTGAGACAGGCTGTGGGAAAAGCAATGGGATGTTGATGTAATTTCAAGGAGGCCACCAAGGCTCTGCTTATTTCTCTGTCTCACTTCAACTGAGCCCCTCTGGAGCAACTCAGTTTATTGGATTACAATCAATATGAGAACAAGTGATGAAGGACTTTATTGGCTTTCTCTCCTTTCTTCATCTGAGCAGTCCTTCTGGCCAGAATGCAATTTCCCACTCTAACTACACAGGGTGCAGCACCTCTTGACAGCTCGATGCATATGCAGTACCACAAGTCTGTTGCTGTCATGGGTGAGGGTCAAATTCTCCTTAAATGAATATATGGTGCCATTGGTTAGATGTTATTTTTGCTCCAGTTGTGAATGACATGTGCTGATGGGTATTACAGCCTCTATGTTAGGTACAAGCCACCAAAAACAAACTCTGCACATCTGACGCTTGACATAAAGTCAAACTTTATGTATGACTGTGCCAAGTCTAAGCACCCTGCCATGATCTGATTGTTAGTATGTCACTGCATGATTTTTATAATACAATGAAGATTTCAGAGCAGATAGCAAGCTACACAATTACAAGGAAATCCAACCAATATCAATTGAATACAGGGAAGGCAGGGAGGCATAGGAAGTCACTGCACCAGCTCACTGTCGCATCTGATAAGTAACCCCTGGCGAATGAATTTAATTAAAGCTTACTCAGAACCCATGGCTTATCCACAGGAGGTCTCCCAGATACCTGTAATAATTACAGGTATCTGGGAGGAGCATGCGGCCCGCATCATCACTTGGTGCGGCCCGCAAAGTAACTTAATATTGATTATTAATCATTGGCTTCACTGATTTTGAAGCGGCAGGCTCTAACCACAACCGATAGAAGGCGCAAAAGGGTTTTTTTTCGCAAAGCAAGTGGCCGATGAGATGTGTTCGGCTTGAAAATCAGGCGGGAGCAAACACAAACATTTCAGCAACAGGCGGACATGTCCACGAAAAAAGGAAACTTGACCAAGAAAATCGTGTCTTCCAGGCAAGATGGGAAACAGATTACCTCTTCACTGCATCCAAAGGCAAACCAATGTGTTTAGTGTGTCTTGAAACAACATCAGCCATGAAAGATTTCAAGTTAAGGTGCCACTACAACACCTTGCACCAAGACAAATATGAAAAATACACTGGAGCCGCTAAAGCCGCCATCATCGCTGACTTAAAGGAAAATAGACCAACAGCCTTTTCAACAGTCTTTTCACCAAAACCACAACTGTACAAGAGTCGGCTCTCAAGGCCTCTTATGCTGTTTCCCTTGAGCTCACAGAAGCAAAGAAGCCCCTATCCGACGGCGAGATGGAGAAGCAGTGGAGATGGCTAAATCATTTGGAGATGAAAACATGGCTAAAAACTTTGAAACAGACAGTTCATTTGAAGTGCATGAGGAATCATTGAAACTGGTGTATTTGCATGATACCACAAAGGGCACGGATATATTCAACGCTGTAAAAACTGTAGTAAGCGAGCATGGGGGCTTTGACAAACTTTCAGCCGTTGTCACCGAAGGCGCGCCGTCCATGCAGGGAAGCCGCACTGGATTCACTGGGCTCCTCCATCAAAGCGGAGTTGACTGCACTGCGTCATACATCTGGTGGGTAACTATTGATACTATTTAAGGAATTTATAATAATGGGTGTACAAACTATTTTCATAGTCTTCATATAATTTATGTTTTAACTTACAGGAGGCCCTCTGCGCAAAGACAATTACCTTCAGCCACGTCATGGATTTAGTGACCAAAGTTACTAATCTAATTCGAGGGGGTAACAGGGCTCCCAGTCACAGGAAATTTATTGCCTTTTTGGAAGAGGTAAATGCCACCTACGGGGATTTACAGTTGCACACTCATATCAGATGGATGAGCCGCGGAAAGAGTTTGGAGAGTTTTTTTGCGCTGCACAATCAACTCCCTGTGTTTTTCCTTGACACAACTTTTCTGTGTGACATGGCCTTTCTTTCGGATATTACCTTACATTTAAATCATCTCAATATACAGCTGCAGGGGAGATGCCAAACTGTGTCGGACCTGTATGCACACATAAGCGCTTTTCAGCGCAAACTGGCACTGTTCCGAGACGGTTTCTCATCCGCGCCTCCAAATTTGACATTTCAGGATGTTCCTGAATGTGAGAAACTATTTCCAAAGTACCGAACCGACATAGAAACTCTGCAGAAGCAGTTCAGTGAGCGCTTCCAAGATTTCCTCGCCGAGTTGCATTATTCACAGACCCCATCTCTGCCCCTGTCAGTGAACAACCTGTGGAGTTGCAGCTGGAACTGTGCGAACTCCAGTCGCACCCCTTCTTTCAGTCACGGAGAAACGAGAAGGGGATTTCATTCTGGAGACTGCTACCTGAGTCCCGTTTCCCGTTGCTTAGGGATTTCTCACTTTCCATGGCCAGCATGTTTGGGAGCACTTACATATGTGAGACCAGCTTTTTTTTACAATGAAGCACATTAAGTCAAAAGATAGAAACAGGTTGACAGACGAAACTCTATTCCAGCTCATGCAAACTGGAAGCACAAACATTGGCATTGATATTGATAGTATTGTGCACCAGCAGGGAGGCCACAGGTATCTCATTAAGACAGCTGTTACTGAGCCACGTGTAGGTGAGTCAGTGCCTTTTCAGAACGTTACTTCAAACGTCATGTGTAAAAGGTAGTGTAAAAATAGTTCAAACTAAAGCCATTACAAACATGGTTGTCATTGCACTTTGATTTAGTTCTCGCTTTATTCGATAGTTATAATGGTAATTTTAAAAAAAACTCTGCACTTTTTTTCAGATAATAAAAATAAATGTTCTTTACAGAAGCATTATAAAAGCGCATTTGAATGTTAAAAATTCTATAACAACTTCAATAAATGTTGATAATTACCACAATGTGTTATTTTGTTTTTCCCACAAATTATAAATATATATTTGTAGCAGAGGATGATGAAAATTTATGGTTATAGTGTGGCCCCCGGGTAGTGCTGGGGAAAAAAAATGTGGCCCTCCATAGCATTAAAGTTGCCCTTGCCCACCATGTAATCATTACATGGTACAGAGATAGCTGGAGGCTTCTGTGACAGCTTTAAAACTCAATCTAGAGGATTTAAGGACCCAAAGTTTAGAGCCAAAATATGTCTGCCTTTTTATTATTTCATACCACATGGTGGTTGATGTCGCTTTAAAGGTGATTTTATTTTATTCCATGTCTTTGTCAACAAATCCCTTGAAAAGACAATAACCAACAATGATGTGACCCTATTAACAAGCATTGTCTGTGTTTCCAAAGCCTGGTACATCTTATTAATCTGTGCAGTAGAGCTCCACTGATGCCATTTATCATAATGAAGATTATAATGAACAGCACTGAAGGTTTATTTTGACTGAGCCCCTTATGCACCTGTTCTGTTGCCATGAATACTCACTAGAGCACCAAATGTGTTTTACTCTGAAAATAGTCTCCACCAAATACACCATTTGCTCCTGTTCGGCAGATGTTTGCTAAAAACTACACAACCCAGTTGTTTAAGGAAACAGAAATTTCATGATCTGTTTAGAAAGATGAATGTCGTCAGTATGAACTACTACGCTCAGGACTAAGTACCACATTAACATTGGTTGTGGTCTTTCCACGGGAGTTGATGACAGTAACAAAATTAAAGAAGATCACCAGCCTCATCCTTAACATAATTTCTGCTCCACTCCATTTATTGGACAGCTATGGCTGCAGTTTAAATCTTCACCACCTATGATGAGCATATACAAAATTAATTGCTTTGTAGTTCATTAAACATCCTGACATAATTAACAGGAAGCTATGTATTTCCACCCCATCGTGATTATTCAGATATGATTTGATTAAATCTTGTGGAAACAGAGGGACCTTTGAAGGAACAGTTCATGAAGTGATTGACACGGGCATGATCAGCATTTCTGATCTTGGGTGTGGCGAGCGATCGTATCAGTCTATCAGACACATAGCCAGTACTGTTGGCTCTCGACACCACATGGAGAGAAATTTGACTATAACCTTGCTTCACAGATTTGAGCACCTGAAGACAAACCATATAGCGCTCTTGCAGTGTGAATACAGCTGTCTTTACCTCAGTCCTCTAATAAGTTTCCCCCATGGTCTTTTCTTGGATCCTCATCACCTTTTCTACTATCTGGTCACAAGAAACATAAAGAAATTCACTGATGCCATCTCAACTGTTTTCCTTTTGTTTATTTTTAGGCATGCTTTTGGTAAAAAAAAACAACAACAAAAACAAAGATGGCAATACTATGCTGCTTTGGTCCAGAGTCAAAAAGCAAAAAAAACGCCTTACTATACTAAGTATAGTAAGGCGTTTTTTTTGCTTTTTTGTTTTAAATGAAGCCAGGAGAGCAGCCTGCTCCTCCTTCCACCGTCTCTGGCGGACCTGCAGCTCCTCTGCTGCTTTCTTCTGGGCTGCTTCCAGGTCAGCATTCTGATCCCTCAGAAATTGGAGCTGAGCACCATAGGAGGCTTGAGTTTTCTCGGCCTTCTGCCGAGCTTCTTCGCTGGTCCTGCTCAGATCCTTCTTGAGCAGTTGTATCTGCTGCTCTGCCTTTTCAGCGGCCTCAGTCTTTTTCTGGAGCTCCACCTTGAGCTCCACGGCCGCTGTTTCCTGCCGAGCAATCAGAACCTGCTGATAGCTGACCTGGTCTTTCAGCTGCTCCACCTGGCTCTGAAGACTTGCATGTGCTTGCTCCTTCAGAGCTGACACAGCTAGCTCGCATGGGTCCTCCTCTGCCGAATTGCTGTGTAGGTCGGTCTGCATCTCCTGGTCCACTGTGTCCAGCCCAATGTGTTGGTCCATCTGCTGCTTAGTGGATCAGGCCATGCAAGAAATATAAAGAAGGTGGAAAACACTAATAAAACACTACTGCAAAAAATACACATATTTAAAATAGAAATACTGTAAGAATAAACATGAGACTGAACAACAACAACAACAACAATCACTGAGTTAAAGCACAAACTCTACTCACAGCAGCAGTAGCGGTAACATCTCCTCCAGGGTTGGTCCGGGCACGGCGAGCTTCTTTCAGCCGGGATATAAGGTACTCAGTGAAATTCCCCGCCTGCTTAAGTCTGCGTGAGTACAGGCGGTAGTTCTTCCGAGTCTCCGTCAGCTGCTTCACCAGACAGGCATTTTCAGACATGAGTTCCTCCAGCTGGTTCGCCCGCACAGCGATCCCCTGTATGAGACACATGTCACCTTTGTCTGTGCTCACATTCTCCTCCCTCTGCATGTTCTTCTGCTGCTGCGGCTGTGGCAGCTGCTGCAGCCGCAGCAGCTGTGGCTGTGACTGCTGCTGCAGCTGCTTCTGCTCCTCCCTCTGCGTGTTCTTCTGCTGCTGTGGACACTGCAGCAGCAGCAGTGGCCGGTGCGGCTCCTCTACCAGCATCTTGTTTTGCTGCTGCGGCTGGTATGGCCGCTGCAGCGAGAGTAGTAGCCGCTTCGTCTTCTCCCTTAGCATCTTCTTCTGCTGCTGTGGAGGCAGCTGCTGCTGCGGCTGCTGAGGCTCCTCCCTCACCACCTTCTTCTGCAGCTGGGGCTGCGGCTGCTGCGACTGCTTCTGCTCCTCCCCCAGCATCTTCTCTTGCTGCTGCGGCTGTGGCTGCTGCTGCTGCTGTTTTGGCCGCTGCAGCAGCACCGGTGGTCGCTGCAGATCCTCCCACAGCTGTGGCTGCGGCTGCTGCTTTGGCCGCTGCAGCACCACCAGTGGTCGCTGCGGATCCTCCCACAGCTGTGGCTGCGGCTGCTGCTGCTTCTGCTCCTCCCCCAGCATCTTCTCTTGCTGCTGCGGCTGTGGCTGTGGCTGCTGCTTTGGCCGCTGCAGCAGCACCAGTGGTCGCTGTGGCTTCTGCTGTGGCTGTGGCTGCTGCTGCTGCTGCGGCTGCTGCTTTTGCCGCTGCAGCAGCACCAGTGGGCGCTGCGGATCCTCCCACAGCTGTGGCTGAGGCTTCTGCTGCGGCTGCTGCTGCTTCTGCTCCTCCCCTAGCATCTTCTCTTGCTGCTGTGGCTGCTGCTTTGGCCGCTGCAGCAGCACCAGAGGTCGCTGCGGATCCTCCCACAGTTGTGGCTGCGGCTTCTGCTGCGGCTGCGGCTGCTGCTTTGGCCGCTGCAGCAGCACCAGTGGTCGCTGCTGATCCTCCCACAGCACCTTCTTCTTCTGTTGTGGCTGTGGCTGTTGCTGTTTCTGCTCCTCCCCCAGCATCTTCTCTTGCTGCTGCGGCTGTGGCTGCGGCTGCTGCTTTGGCCGCTGCAGCACCACCAGAGGTCGCTGCGGATCCTCCCACAGCTGTGGCTGAGGCTTCTGCTGCGGCTGCTGCTGCTTCTGCTCCTCCCCCAGCATCTTCTCTTGCTGCTGCGGCTGCTGCTTTGGCCGCTGCAGCAGCACCAGAGGTCGCTGCGGATCCTCCCACAGTTGTGGCTGCAGCTGCTGCAGCTGTGGCTGCTGCTGCTGCTGTTTTGGCCGCTGCAGCAGCACCAGTGGTCGCTGCTGATCCTCCCACAGCACCTTCTTCTTCTGCTGTGGCTGTGGCTGCTGCTGTTTCTGCTCCTCCCCCAGCATCTTCTCTTGCTGCTGCGGCTGTGGCTGCTGCTGCTGCTGCTTTGGCCGCTGCAGCACCACCAGTGGTCGCTGCGGATCCTCCCACAGCTGTGGCTGCGGCTTCTGCTGCGGCTGCTGCTGCTGCTTCTGCTCCTCCCCCAGCATCTTCTCTTGCTGCTGCTGCTGCTGCTGCTGCTGCTGGCTGCTGTCGCTGCTGATGGCTGCTGCAGCTGCACCAGTGGTGCGCTGCGGATCCTCCCACAGTTGCTGCTGCTGCTGCTGCTGCTGCTGCTGCTGCTGCTGCAGCTGCTGCTGCTGCTTTGGCCGCTGCAGCACCACCAGTGGCCGCTGCGGATCCTCCCACAGCACCTTCTTCTTCTGCTGCGGCTGCGGCTGCTGCAGCTTCTGCTCCTCCCCCAGCATCTTCTCTTGCTGCTGCGGCTGTGGCTGTGGCTGCTGCTGCTGCTGCTGGCTGCTGCTGCTGCTGCTTTGGCTGCTGCAGCACCACCAGTGGCCGCTGCAGATCCTCCCACAGCTTTTGCTGCAGCTGCTGCAGCTGTGGCTGCTGCTGCTGCTTTGGCCGCTGCTGCTCCTCCCCAGCATCTTTCTCTTGCTGCTGCTGCTGCTGCTGCTGCTGTTGTTTGGCTGCTGCTGCAGCACCACCAGAGGCCGCTGCGGATCCTCCCACAGCACCTTCTGTGCTGCTGCTGGCTGCTGCTGCTGCTGCTGCTGGCTGCTGCTGCTGCTGGCACAGCTCTTCTTTTGCTTGCTGCTGCGGCTGTGGCTGCGGCTGCTGCTTTGGCCGCTGCAGCAGCACCAGTGGGCGCTGCGGATCCTCCCACAGCACCTTCTTCTTCTGCTGCGGCTGTGGCTGCTGCTGCTGCTTCTGCTCCTCCCACAGCATCTTCTTTTGCTGCTGCGGCTGTGGCTGCTGCTGCTGCTTTGGCTGCTGCGGATCTTCCCACAGCACCTTCTTTTTGCT